>PNEQ01010347.1:7306-27063 GCA_003012365.1 Medauroidea extradentata | reverse complement strand
CGAGGTCACACACTGATGTGAGGTGCGGTTTGCTGCACAGCCTGCATCGTGGCGGGGCTCTGCACACCTTGCTGCTGTGCCCAAAGCGTTGACACCTTGAGCACTGAGGGGGGCCTTCGGGACGACGGTAGTCCTCTACCTTAATAATGAGCCCGCACAGGCTGCGGAGCTCAAAGATGCGGCGCGACTGCTCATTGTTTGGCAGTTCAACTACAAAAATGTCAAGTGGGCGGCGGTCTTTCATCCAGTACTTAGGCTCGATGTTTATTGGATCAAAGCCCAGGGCCTGCAAGTCCTCTCGTATGAACGAGGGAGGGAGTGACTTGTCGAGTCGTTTGATGGCTACCTTCATTGGTAGCTCGTTGCGGGGCGGTAGTACGCTGAAGCCAGCGCCTAATTCCTCCAGGATGCTGATGGCAGTCCTGTAGTCTTCGACGGATTTGGGCAGGTATTGTACCCCTTGTGGTACAATCTTGTTGGTGGTGGGATGCTGCAACTGGTCTTTAAAGAGCAGCATTACCATGGGGTACGTCACTTCTTTGGTGTGGTACACCGTGATCGGACGTAGGTCTGGCTTTCTGGGGGGCGGGGTTTGGGCCTGGGTGGTTGTGGTTCCGGTCTCGGAATCCATCCTTGCGCTGTTAGGGTCGGGGTCGTCCTGCTTACGTTTTTTGGCGTCACTCATGACGCCGGGATGGGCCCCCGAGGGGGTGATGGGAGTGGAGAAACTAATCAATGTAACGAATAAATATAAGCTACACTAACACTAAATATTTATGATGGCTACTGAAGACTTGAAGAGTTGGCTGCCGCTGTTAAAACAGCAGCAGACAGAAACCTTTCAATTGTCCCTCGTTGCCGAGCACTTGCAAGCTCGCCTAAACAAAAAACTTTAAGCTAGCTAGTTGCCTACCCGGCCTGAAGCAATATTTACCTCCCTGCACTGTGTACTTTCGTTGGCACGGTTACGTATCAGGCACACAGACAGGGTACAGTAGAAGAGCTGAAGGTCTGGAAGACTGGACGGTGGTGCGCACGATGTGCTCACCACGGCTGCTAGAACAGAGGCAATCCAATATGGCGACCGGAAACAAGTTTGGCGGCGATGATGTCATCCAAGATGGCGGACGCGGCACCACGGCACCACAGCCGCCAGCCACTTGTCCTTGGTACCCCAAAAAACCCTACTTATATATATATATATATATATATATATATATATATATATATATATATATATATATATATATATATATATATATATATATATATATATATATATATATGTATATACAGGTTGGTTCTGAACGACATGTACAAACGCAGGGAGGTGATTCCTTATGGAAAATATAGTAGGTCATATGTAGGGCACTTTGTACCTAAAATATCGTGGGAGTAATGAGCCGCAGAATATCGAATTTGAAAACCGTATTTATTTTAAATATCGGAAAGTGAATTATGTAAAACGACAACACTCTGAACATTGATTTGTGTTATAATAGTCTTCAAACCCACATCAAATACTGGTTGATATCTTCAGCATTTTTCACGAAAACTATGAGCCCTAGACAGTTGCAATAATAGGACCATTTTTATTACAAAGCTCGCATTACTCAATAAATCATCGTCAAATGTTCCACTATCCCAATGGCACAAACGTTTAGTCCACTGAAGCGATAGAGTACCAGCAGAGGATAGGCAATACTGCGTACATTGTGTTCGGAAGTGCTCAATAGTTCACATAAACATGTCGCGTGAAGGTGACTTGTATTATGCATTTGTATTACATCTTTGAAAGGCAATACAAAATACCTACATGTTACACACACAATGGCAGGACCGTATCACCCCCTCGTTTTTCTCAAAGTTGTACACCTCAATAGTGGCTGTGCAAATACTTACGATCAATGTAATCATTCACAATACCTTTCTTATTGTCTGTTGGATTTAATTTTTGTTCGGTAAAACGTCGCTTTGTAAGGGTGGATATCTCTCTTACAAGTTACTGTACCATATTTTTCGTAAGTAATGTTTTCTAACCCATTTTGGATAGAGCAATTGAGCACTTCCAAACACAATGTACGCAGTATTGCCTATGCTCTCCTGGTACTCTATCGCTTCAGCCAAAGCTTATCGTGCATTTTTAACGAAAACTATGAGCCCTAGACAGTTGCAATAAGAGGACAATATTTATTACAAAACTCGCATTACTCAATAAAACATCGTCAAATGTTCCACTATCCTGATTGCACAAACGTTTAGTCCACTTAGAGGGGGGCCACCCCTGTTCTTTTAGTAATGGCTGAAGGTATCAACCAGCATTCAAGACTATTATAACACAAATCAATGTTCAGAGTATTGTCGTTTTACATAATTCTGTTGCCGATATTTACAATAAATAAGGTTTTCAAATTAGATATTCTACGGCTCATTACTCTCACAATATTACACTTAGGTACAAAGTGTCCTACATATGTCCTACTTTTTTTTCCATAAGGAATCACCTCCCTGCGTTTGCATCTGTATTTCAGGACCATTCTGTATGCAATATCCTGTATACGTGCGATTTGTTTCCATTTTGTGAACAGTTTTTTTTCTATTGTGTTATTGTTCCGTATTTGTTTATAACTTATATTTTAACGTGTTCTTGTGTATGAATACACAACTATTTTGTGACTCCTGTGGAGTTCCCTTTGTATGTTATTATATTGATTATTGCTTCCTATGGAAGCTTTAAATTTAATTTTTGAAAAACTTGTGGGCGCTGATAACCATGATGTCGAGCTCCACTCAAAATATTTCATTCACTCATTCATTCGTGCGTCACTTGTCACGAAATGTTTTATCGTGTATACTCGAGCGGAGAAATCGATGGCAAAACGCGGTGTAGGTCGTGTTTGCTCAGGGAACGAGTTTTATTAACTTATTTATTTATTTATATCGCTGATGAAAGTGTATGCAATCATTTTAAGTGTAGGTCAACGAGTCACGTAACTTTCGAACCTCACTGTTTTGTTGAGAGCTGTTTGAAAAACGTCTGTTTTTACAAAATCAGTGACATTATAGTTGACTAGGAAGGTGTTTGATACTGAAACAAATGTTGGAACATTAGGTGAGAATATTTTCATTTAACGTTTGACTGCGTTTTTACTTAATAACTTGTGTTTGGCCATAATCAGTTCTATATTTTTCTCGAATAATCCTAAAAGAATTATAAATATGTTGAACTTGAGCATTTGTTAATCCATATATACGTGATTTTCTTTATCAATGTACCAACCACGCATTCACTTATCAGCAAAAAACACAATGTGAGAATTTCATTACACTAAAAAAATAATATTAAAAGATTATTAAATATATTTTGAGGTTAGTATTCTTGACAAGTAGATCTTAAAAGATCTTATTTTATTGTGAACTGCCAAATACATTTTTATAAGTCCTTCATTTTAATATGTGTATATTTATACGTTTGTGAGCAGTTTTAAAGAAAATTCTACATTTATTCACAATAAATTATTCTATAAAATTATTTCAGTCGCCTTAAGTGGGCCTTCCTAGGTTTCGTTGAATAATTCGAACAAATGGCCTCATCTCATAAGTTTTAAGCCATGCTTCTAAAATATTATCTACGTAAATACAAGAAATAATGAAACGTTCGGATGGTCTAAAGCATCCGTGAGAATATTCTTCCAAGTAACGATACAGCTTAGAAAATGTGCGTTAAGCCTAAAGTTATATTTTTAGTGAAGAACCCTCATAAAAATAATGTATTTATTTGTATTTCCGTAACACGATCGAGGTTGGAAATAGATAATTTCGAATTTTGTTTTTTTAGCCTACTTTCTGAAGGAAATATTTCTGTTATGATATCACCTTTATGTATGTGTATGTGCGTGTGTGTGTGTCCCTAAAAATTTCGAACCAGTGAATCGAATTTCATCAAACTTTGTGCATATAGTATTTCTTAATCTGACTTATTTCGTTTACGCCCTATTTATATTTTTAAAATGGTGGCCATTTTAAACATTTTCGATCAAGCTATAAAGCTAAGGGCCCGTACTTTAAAATTTGATACACTTATATTATGTACAAAGCTGACTTGACTTTTGTGAATTTCGCAAATCCTGTATTCATATTTTCAAAGTGGTGGTCTTTTGTGTATTTTCAGCATAGTATTACATAAGATAGGAGATATATTTTCAGAATTTCACCATACTTGATATAAATATACTACATACAAAGCTGACTTGACTTTGGTGTATTTAGTTAATCCTGCGTTCATATTTTCATAATGGCAGGTATTTTTATATTTTTAGCATAGTATTTCATCTCTTAGGAACTGTTTTTTTTTTCAGAATTTTCCTTAATATGGTACTCGTTAACTACATATAAATCTGACTTGCACATTGAATATTTCTTTTATCTTGTGTTCATGTTTCCAAAAAAGTGGCCATTTTTATGTTTTTAGAATAGTCGCACATCTCGTAGGAAATATTTTTTCTGATTATTGCCAAACTTGACAAACGTACACTACATGTAAATCTGATCTTTGAAAGAACTGTGCAATGGGAGTGCATGACTGGATTTGTTTACTTGGACATACTCCATTGTGAAATAAATGACTGTCAAAAGAAAACTAAATATAATACAAGAAAACATAAATAATCAGAGTATGGTTTAGTCATCAGGATACATAAACAACATGAAATTCCAAAACTGGAATCTGGTCAGTTGAAATAAGGAACAAACAGAAAATAAAAGAAAAAAGAAAAAAAACAAGAATTTAAAAATAGCTAAGTTGACATGCGACACAACGATGAGTCGAAACAAAAACACAAACAGAAATACAGCAAAAAACACAACGATGAGACTATTCTTAGTTGTGTTGTGTTGTGTTGTTTGCTGTATTTCTGTTTGTGTTTTTGTTTTGACTCATCGTTGTGTCGCATGTCAACTTAGCTATTTTTAAATTCTTGTTTTTTTTCTTTTTTCTTTTATTTTCTGTTTGTTCCTTATTTCAACTTACCAGATTCCAGTTTTGGAATTTCATGTTGTTCATGTATTCTGATGAATAAAGCATACTCTGCTTATTTATGTTTTCTTGTATTATATTCAGTTTTCTTTTGACAGTCATTTATTTCGCAATGGAGTATGTCCAAGTAAACAAATCCAGTCATGTAAATCTGATCTAACTTTTGTGTATTTCGTTTAACTTGTGTGTATATTTTCGAACCGGCTGCCGTTTAAATATTTTTCTCACTGTATTTTTAGAGCTACTGAACTGGTGAAAATAATTATGCAACATTTAGATTCAAAACCTTACGTTCCCATCTGCAGCTCTTTTCTATTAGTTATCGACAGCGTAGAGGCGTCACTCATTTGACTGTGCCAATGAGAATAACATCACTGCGACAACACACGTCTGTGATTTACTGGTATGTCACAAATACATTGAGAATTAAAATCAGCCAATCACTGACCACGAAGCAGAGTTGCACACATGCACGTGAGACATTGAAACAAAATGTTGCATTTTTTTTTCACCAAAAGTCACTGCCTCTTTGTATTATTATATGTCTACGACAATGTTTCCAGAATTACACCAAACTTCGAACACACATTCTACATACAAAGCTGAATTGACTTTTGTATATTTTGCTCATCCTGTGTTCATATTATTAAAATGGCAGCCATTTATATATTTTATAAGCATATACAAACATATCTTAGGAAATATTTTTCAAAATTTAATCATACTTGTTTCGCAGGTAGTGCATACAAAGCTGACATATTTTGTGCGTTCCGTTCATCCTGTATTCATATTTCCAACATGGTGGCCATCTTTATATATTTTGCATAGTATCATATACCTTAAAAAATATTTTTTCCAGAATTTTATTTAAGTTGGTACACAAAAACTTAATTAAAAGATTACTTGACATTTGTGTATTTTGCCCAACCAGTGATCATATTTTCAAAACAGGCGGCCATTTTCATATTTTATTTATAGTAATACATATCTTTAAGAAATATTATTCCGAATTTTATCACACTTGGTACACACATACTGCATACAAATTTGATTCTACTTTTGTGTATTCCATTCATTCTTCATTCGTAATTTAATAATGGTAGCCATTTTTATAATCTTTGTATAATATGACCAATCTTTTTAAATGTTTTCAGAAATTTTAACAAACTTTTTAACCAGCTACATACAAAGCTTACTTTAATTTTCCGTTACTCGTTCATTCATTTGTAATATTTTGAGAACTGCGATTATTGTTTATCTTTGTGATGGAATGAAATCTCAGATTTTTTTCCCTTAACTTTATTAAACTGGGTACTTCCATATTACTTACTTATCTTGAGCATATTTTGTATATCGTGTGCTTAAATTAGTATTATTATTTGATAAACCTAGATTACAAAAAAAAAAAATAACTTTCTGTATTAAATTGCACCCACTTTGAGAAAATAAAGTTTAACAGTTATGCTGGTAACTTCTTGTTTTTTTAACGTCAATTTTTAAAAAATTCAGCCTAGTGAAAACAACAGGAGCTATCAGGGTAGGTACTAGTAGGAACTACTCGCAATTAATTTGTACGTGCCGTGTTACTGTGTTGGATAGTTTCAAGAGGTTAGAATATTTTCAAAAAATTTTGAATAATTAACTCGATCGAAAATTCTTCAAAATTACAAGAAATTACTTTTCCTATTTCAGATATGGAAAAAATCTAATGGTAAAATATCACGTTTTCCATAAAAATCATTTCCCCCAGGTTTCTGGTTTTTCATTAAGTGAACGAAGTAGATTAGAGGATATATCAGAACGGTAAGTTGTATGAATTGTGATAGAATTTTCTGAGATATGTTATTAAATTTCAAAACGCATCTAAACATATTTTAAATAATTTATTCCATTAGAAATTCTTGAATAATTATATATTTTGTAAATTTTATATAACATATTTTTGAAATATTATATGTAACATTTAATACAATAACTTTAAATAAAAAACACAGTAACTGATCACTTCTACTATTATGATCTGTACGTAATACGACTATTGGTACAAATTTGAGATTTGAAACGCACAAAAATAAAAAATAAAACTTTTGCTACACAATTTTAAAATTTTCGTTTTATTTTTCTTTTTTTGCGACGTTAGAATGACCAAGCTGATAGTTGAGCTAACTCTACTGCAGGATAAGTAACTAAAGCTATCCATTATTAAGATTGTCCCTATTTCTAACCATGAGTTTGCGTGGGCTTTAGTATATAGCCACAGTAAAGTTGACGTTGTGAGATAAATACAGACTCTTAAATGTAAAAGGTTAACCGAATTAAATATGTTGTTTGGTATTGAGACTGATTTCCCCCGAGCACAAATATTGGAGATGGTGCCCTCAATTACGTAATTGTTTTTCAAGTTGAATTTAAGTTTTGGCGGGATGATATTTCGCAGAAATATAAACGTATCTGGAACCCTGACCTTGAGGTTAGTAAGACGGTATGTGTGGGCTGATGCTGTCGAAGAACTTCAGTAGATAGTGGACTGCATAAGCCATTTTTACAACGTTTGAACGACTTGTGTAAGTACGCATGTGATGTGAAAATATGATGATGGCTCATTCAGTCGAAGCAAAATAGATCATTCCTTAAAAAACACTTATCACTCCTGCACAGTACTAATTTTGCAGAAAAAAAATCTGCTGAACTTAACTTATCATCATCCTGAAGCAAAAATATTAACTGAATATTTCGATGGGTTCGGTATGTATCGAGGATTCATCTCAAACATATTTCAGGTCTTTTCACCATTACGAGACTGAATTTCGTAAAACCCTTGCGTAACATTTTTGACTACTATACTGGTGTGTCTTAGAAGTGAAAAACACGACAATAGCCCGCAGGATTCAAGATATATCGCCGATTATTTGAAAATAAGTTTCATTACTTTTGACCCCTCTTCATCACATTAGGTAGGGAATTTCCGAAATTCGTGAAATCACTTTTCAGGAATTTCAGTAATATCATTCTTAAACAAAATCAAGTCGATACATAAAACACCAATGTGGTCTATACATATCGATTGTGAATCGAAAACACATTTCACCCAATTTTACTTCTTTGGGGTCGAATTCGGAAAATATGTTTAGATCGTATTTCGGATATTTACACGAGCTTCCATCTGAAGCAAAGAGGGCTTCGATGTCTCAAATGGTTCGATAGACATGGAGGACTCGGAAACACTTTTCACGTACATTCACACCCTCAATTATCAAATTCCGTAACGTCTTGACGTCATGTCTTAATGCTTTGTATACATGTCCAATTTAAGTAAAAGTCACGACGATAGAATAATTTTCTTCCAGCTATATAGACAATTCATAAACACAAAATATATTTTCTCCTGTTACCTGATAGGGTGTCGAAATTCGAAAAATCCTAAAACTATTTTTTTTATGTTTACGTAAGCATAATTTTTCAGTGAAAACCAACTCTTTATCTCGAAGGATTCGATAGATATCAATTAATTTATCAATCGGAAACACGTCTAAAGTATTTTCACCCCTTTAAATGTTGAATTTCGAAGAATCCTTAAATTGACTTATACATATTTAATGTGTATCCCATTTAAGTAAACATCACGCTGGATAGACCATCGATAGAAAGGGTCTCCGAATATACATTTCACTCCATTTCACCCCTTTGGATGTCGAATTTCGAAATATCCCTTCTTATCGCTCGCCTATGACCTGAGGAGAAACCACACAAAATATTTCACGATTCTAGGTCTAATGGTTTGGGCTGCAGTTTGATTTGTCAGGCAGTCATTCAATAAGTCATTCCGTCAGTGTTCTCTTTTATAAATAGAGGTTATAGCAATTTAATAACCGCTTCATATAAATTAAAAAATTTCAAGTAACTTTTAATTGAAGGTCTATTTATGCCTAATGTCCAGTACACTCAGCGAAGTACGTAAGTAGAGTATATTGGTATGTTCGGAAGCAGTGACAATTTTTAGTGTACAAAATTGCCCAAATAACAAATTCCCAAGAATTATCGCAATATAAAGGCAAATTGTTCACAATTTACTTATCAAGACAGTTTTACAGAATCACGGTAAAAAGGAGATAAAACATGTAGTCAAAATTAAAGGAGTATAAACGACAGTAAATAAAATTTAAAAAATAATTAAAAACTAAAAAACTAACTAGATTATAAAGTGGTTATTTCTCAATAAATTTAAATGTTCAGTGACTATTTCAATTACAAAGTTCTATTTTAAACTCGTGAATATTTTTGTATGGATTTAAAACAACAAATCCATGAAATTAATCCACGACAATTTACACAAATTTTACATCTTCCCAAAATTTTAATATCATATCGTTTTATATCAACTGATTTTGTGATATTGAAATAAACTTATTCTTAATAAACAAAACAACTAACGAAATGAAAATTATAGTGAATATAGTGGCTATCTAAAATTTCCAACACTTGTTTCATTTAATAAATTTAAAAATAATAATACAATTTTATAAATTTCTATGCTGAGTGATTATTTGACTGCATCAAATCGAGTGTCCATAGGACGAGGACAACAGAGTATGATTAAAAGTTTATGTACATATTTCCAAATTCCATGTATCAAATTTAATGATTATTTTCTAAATCTTTCATAAATTTTCTATAGAAATATTATGCATGTGTATTTACATAAGAAATAAATAAAATAAAGATATTTAATTTTTGAGTTAGACTAAAAAATATCAAAGTACCTACCCTATTCCCCTAGCATCTGTCCAAACCTGTAACCTGCCAGAAACTGTGAACCGATTTTACATTAAATGTATTAAAAATGAGTTGTATGTATACTTAGAATAAAAAATTAACCGCCAGTGTATGACTACACTAAAATAAAAAATAATATTCACAAACTACTTTAGTAGTACACAAAATGTTATTTAAATTATTTCAAATTATTTCATTTTTAGTTACACACAAAAATAAATACAAAAACAAAGTTATTTTTCATTAATTCAAGCAAAATATGTAACATAATATTTATTCTATTACTCTGATAATATTCTAAATTAACAATATCAAAAGGCGCAAATATATTAGCTACAATTCTTAGTATTTTATCTTCAAAATCTACATTATTATCTTGGTCTGAGTATGGAAGAAATTATTTATGCTACAATCACTTGTTTCTAGCAAAAGTTGTTACAAAATCATTGAACTGTGGAAGTGTTACAGATTTTTAAATTTGATCTTCAACCCATGTTTTTCAGCCCGGTATTTCTTTAAAACATTCCCAAAGATATTCATTATTAAATATATAATTTAAAAATATATATACTAAAAATAATGTCATCCAGTAAACACAACTGTACCATCTAATATATGTGATATTCTATAAACATATTTCTACACCAGCCAATACACCAAAAGGATTACAATTTACAAATACATATTTTTTTAATTCTGATATAATTGTAAATCACTTTTGTAACCGTCTGGTTTCATTATTAGCTCATCTACTTGCCCATCCACCATAAAAACGTATTCAGGCTGGTTAATATCTAAATAAAGTTTATCGTGTTTCACATTATATTTCCCAACTACACAAATAATGTAAATTCTATTTCTTTGAAAATAATCATAATTTACAAGCATACCATAATTTTGTAAATTATCAGTTATTTATTTTTTTAAATAATTTTTAGTGTCTGTAATTTTCATATTTATTAGCGTATTATAAAAATTAAAAATGGACTGACTCATACTGTCTAATTTTTAATTATTTCTGTATTAATTGTTGTCTTATATTGTCATAATTTATTATTAAGTCTCTGTCTAAAATTTGTAATTTATTATGTATTTCAGTATAAATCGTCAATTTATTATATAATACATATATTACATAATGTTTCACTTAGGTTTTATCTCAATTTTGTATTTAATCATTAATTTCTTCTATTTTTGGGTTTGCTTATTGACTAAAATTTCTTAATCTTTCAACAATTTTCAAATCAATGACTGTGTTGCAAAATCCATAGTTGACTCAGTAGAATTTTCAAAATTTTCAGTTATTTATTTATATAAATGTTGTAATTTTTAGGTATATCTGTGTCAACTGTTAATTTAGTTTGACATAGTTCATTATTTCATTATTTATACAAATTTTGTAATTTATTTTCTATTTATCTATCAATTGTTACTTTAGTATCATTTAATTCTTTATCTAAAAATTCGTTATTAACAACATCAGTTTATCAATAGGATCAGCAACCCTTATAAGCCTACGTTGGTGAATAGAAATATATTTGCAAAAGCCAAGTTTTTGCTTAGTTGATTTTTAAAGCAGAAAAACACGTACCAATATCTGTTTTTAAAACAAAAGGATCATATTGTGATTCAAAAATTTAACTAAAATATCATATTTAGAGTTTATATTTGAAACACACGTATCAAAATCTATAACAAAACTATCCAATTTCAGATATGTATCAACCTGTGATTTCGTTAGCACATATCCAAAGATAGCCACTATTTATAAACAAAGAAATAATTTTTGAAAATTTGAAATTACGAGATTGTACTATCACACATAAATGACCACAAATAAAATAATCAAATTTGTGTATTCTATCACATTATAAATAATTTCAACACTGAGGCATTCTATTAATTTAAAAGAAGGATTGCCACCAAATGAATAATTTTTTATACCATTTCCTAGTTTTTCTACTTCCAAATTATGTCTACGTTGTTCTGTTAATTCTTGATACTTCTTTTGTCATAAATTAAAGTGCTAGCAACAGCTGATACAAAGCCAGCTAATGCCCCTAAAGTGCTTAGCACGCCAAAAAGTATTGGTAAAACTTCACCTTATTGAACTGTTAAACAGTGATCAGTTTTCATCTCTTTCAACAATTTTTTAAGTTATGGTATAAAAATAGTAAGAGACATTCCTTGATCATCTTTAAGCTTATTACTTTTACGATTAAGTTGTTATTTTGTTAAAAAAGAATAAATATTAAAATTTTTAAGTTCATCAGCAGACAGTTGAAATACTATATTTTTCACCTTAATTTATGTATGAAAATTTAATAATTTTTTAAAAATATTAAATAAAATTACATAAAAATTTTAATAATATTTTATTCCCCGTCCGAGTTTACGTTTTATATGCATTGCAGATCCTGTAATGCCAGCCAATAACCTTTCATTTAAATCTGCATCGGAGCAAAAACTCTTTTAAAAGCTTTATTTTCAAATTTGTTATCAGCTGTATGTCATTGCGGTAAATATTTTGGATTGTGATAAGTTATATAGTGTTTCATAGCTGCAGCATGTAAAGGTTTTATTGGTTTTTCATTTCTTTCTAATCTTTCATTAAGTCTAGTTCCGAGGCCTAAAAAGTAATATCCTAGGGTATGTAGTTCGAATGGTAAAGAATTAATTATATTATTTAGTAATCCTTTTCCGTGATGTTCTGATTCCCAAAAATAAGGAGGAATTGTGCTTAGTACTCGTATAAGATATGGAATTTCTTTAAGATTGTTTACAACAAAATACTAAATTTATTATTTCACATGTCCATTTATTCCAACTTTTTCATTGTAATAAATTTTATTTCCAGCATTTTCTTCGCCGTATAAATCTAAACGTCTATCAATAAGCTTTCTAACATCAACCATCCATACATATTCTTTAGGAAGATTTGTATATTATTCAATGCCACTACCAGATGTCATTGGTCTTGATAGTTTTGTCAAATTTGAGTCTTGAGCTTTATAAAATTTATCATTAAATAGCTTAATTGTATTCATGTTCTTCCAATTTCTATTTGACTTTACTTGTTTATTAGGATTATATTCTTGCTATGTAACAGTGATTCATTAAACTATTTTTATATAATTTGCATAATCTTCATTAGTAAATTTATCTTCAAGTTCAATTTTTCGTAAGCAAATTTGAGAGTCCGTCTGTTAATTTATAATCATTATTTATCATCAGGAATAAAAACTTTTGTATTTCTAATATAAAAAGCATTACCCTAGCCACTTATACTATATTTTTCATTGGTTATTCTTATTTTCATTTTTTTCATAAGTTTCTTTGTGATTTTTTAAAATTATTTAAATTCTTCAAAAAGCTGTCGTGTTCTTAGTAAAATTTTCTAGATGTTTTTCTCGTTTTCATTAAAGTAGAATAAAAATATAATTTTTTAATGTTCAAGGTTCAAACGGCTGTCCAAACGGCTCAAACGGTCGCTCAAACGGCTCAAAATGCTGATTAAAAGGTTCAAATTTGCATATAAAATATTTAACACACTGAACGTAAAACTTATGTTTGGATTAACATTTTCTAACAATTCCTATGATGTATTCCATAAATATTTTTTTCTCCTAGTTCCATATCCTTTGGAACTAAAACCAGTTTCCAATATTTTTCGTTCAATTTTATCCTTATCTTCAAGATTTTCATGCACTTCAAAAGTAACGTTATTTAGTATTTCTTCATCTAAATTATCTAATACAATTTTATCAATTGTACTGTCGCCAACTTTGGTTGTTATTTCTCGATTTTTTTTTTGTGTTCTAATTGTTGAGGAGCTATTAATATACCATTAAATAATTTATCCCTAACATCATCGTCATTTACCTCAAACTCGTTTAATAGTAGGTTTTCTCCCATGCAAACAAAATACTTAAGTGATCTCTATGTAAAATTAAGTGCCCCACTCCACTTATTCATTCACTCATCAACGCACAGCCCAAACCGCTGGACCAAGAAACGTAAAATTTTCAGCTTAGGTTCCCTTAATGGCATAGGCACCCACTAAGGAAGGATTTTTCGAAAATTACAAGCGTGAAAAGGGGCAAAACGTGTTTTTGCGAAATTCTGATTAATGTTAATAGTTCTACTACAAAACATTGCCGAGGCATAATTTTTCGATTTTTCGAAATTCGGAAATTAAGGGAGTGCAAATCCCTCAAATATGTTTTCAATAAATCCTCTATTTCTCTTAAACTACTTAAGATATCGAGGTGATCTTTGCATCAGAATAGTGCTCATGTAAATGCCTAAAAATCAGTTTTAGGATATTTCAAAATTCTTCATTGAAAGCCGGTAAAAAATGAAACATGTTTTCAATTAGTCATCCGTATCTACTGAACCATTTGAGATATCGAGATGGTTTTGGCATTAAAATGAAGCTTACGTAAACACCTAAAGAGAACTTTCAGGACTCTTCAAAATTCGTCCTTGAAAGCTGGCAAAAAATAAAACGTGTTTCCAAGTAGTCATCCGTATCTCCCAAACGATTTGAGATATCGAGGCAGTGGCGGTTTACAGGGGGGGAAGTGGGGAAAATTCCAACCCCCCCCCCCATCAAGAGTCGAACCTTGTTTTAGAAATGTTATACTTTTAATTCAAACTGCTGAAAATGCAGTAGGTGTTTTGAAGTTTGCAATATACTCTAAGAAACTGACTGTAAACTCTTTAAAAAAAAGTTCCAATTTGTGTCTGTTGTGTGTTAAACATTACCGTTCACAATCTTCTCAAAGTTCACCATTTGGATCTTAAAATCAGAATGTTTCCGGGGAAGGTCCCCCGGACCCCCCCCCCCCCAATTTAAATTGGCCAACCGGTGCTAGCAAATATATATTCGCCCCGCCCCCAATTCCATTCAGGATCCGCCCCTGTATCGAGGTGGTTTTTGCTTTGAAATGAAGCTTACGTAAATATTTAAAAACAGAACTCAGGATTTTTCGGAATTCAACAATTACGGGTGTGAAAAGTAGTAAAATGTTAAAGAACTACCGAAAAGTGACTACTGACAACGGAAAAATTACTCAAAAAGTTGCAATCTATATGTGTCTTGATCTACAAAAGAGAGATATTGATTACCATAGAGAAATAAAGATGCATTAAAAACAAAGAAGTTCTGCGATTAAAGTACGCTCAACGAAGTAGACTGGATAAAGCTGTTTGTATTTGTTGTATGATCTAACAGTTAGCTTCATATTTCATATGTTATGTATATAGAGAGAATATGGTTACGCCATAAATTAATACGTAATTAAAAGTTATTTACTATTTTCTATAGTGCATGCGGGCGAAGCCGCTACGGGACAGCTAGTCTCTGTATACAGGATGTAAATGAAAGTATGTTACAAACTTCGTGTGGTGATTCCTTGTAAAAACAGAAGTACAGTTACGTCAGACGACTTTTCGCTTAGCACACTTCGTAAGGGAGCAATACGCCCTCGAAAAACGAATTTCAAACTAGTTTATTGGTACAAAATTGTAAACAACATAACATTAAATCATGATTCGCCAGATACTGTGTTCTGCAAACACTTATCGACAGTCCGTGAAAAATGTGTTTCGAATAACTTACACCGTCATCAAAATAATGAGGGTGGTCACCCCCTTTCCGGCTTAGATGTTGGTGCCATCAGATTTTATGGACATGCAATGCTATAATTTGTATAAAGAGACCCCGATGAACAAAAAAGGTCGTCTTGTTGTTACACTGTAAAGTGAAGCATTTACAAGAAAATGGGCAAGACAGTGTTAGTGGACTGCCACGTAGGCAACGCGTACTACACAGGTGGTGTGGCTGAACGACGCGGTAGTTAGTAACAAACGTGTACCCCACGTTAGTTTGTAAACCTACAACGCATCATGGGCGACGTTGTGTGAGCTACGAACAGTTACTGATAGATGGCTGGTGTAGCAGAACGAATTTGTTAGTAAATGTTGCGGGGATATTGAAATGTACTGCACACGTGTAATTATTCTGCACAGTAGTAGTACGAAACCAAATGAAGTGAACAATGTAATGTACAAAAATTAGTATGCGTGTAATGTAAGAAGGGTAAACATTGGAGTGCACAATTCTACGTATGCCAGTCACAATTGAGGTTTTTCAATATCATTCCCTCCGTGATGAACAGACGGTTTTGTGTTCTGTACTCTGTAAAGAGTAAGTTGTCTGAGGCTTGGCCCTGATACATGCACACTCCCCACGTCCTCCTCCGTTTAGCGTGTAATGCATGCCGGAGTACCCATTAGACTGCGACGAGGTACACTCTGGTGTGCCGGGATATGTGGGCTCGTCTTACTATTCACAATAACTGGGTTGCAATCAAAACCAAACGTCCGTGAGACAGTGAACATGGAAAGGTACGGGCATGCTGAGCTTGCCGATATGGTATTGATTTAAGATGAAGCTAAGTGCAGTGGCAGGTTAGCTGCACGAATGTATCGTGAAAGATTTCCATACAGATGGCACCCAGCACATACTATTTTTGCACGAATCGTTCAATGTCTTCGAGAAACAGGTACTCTCTTGCCACATTTCCGGAACTGTGGTGTTCATGCAACAATGCGGACACCACGATTTGAAGCGGAAGTTCTCGCCCGAGTCGAGGATCAACCGTCAACAAGTACCCGTGTTATTGCAAATGCCATGCGGTGGGTGCATCACACATGACAGTGTGGAATGTCTTGTATGAGCAGCAGCTACGCCCCTATCGCGCATGTAGGGAGCAAGCATTACTGCCACGTGACTGTCAACCCAGACATGATTTGTGTGCATGGTTTTTGCAGCAGACAGCTCGTGACCCAAAGTTTCCCAGGTATGTTCTCTTTACAGACGAAGCGTCTTTCACACGTCATGGTGTGTACAATGCTCACAACAGCCATGTGTAGGCTGAAGAAAACCCACATGCCAGGGTTGTGCGATTCCACCAAGAGAGGTTTTCGGTCAACATGTGGGCGGGCATAGTCAATAATACCTTAGTAGAACCGTACATGTTACCAGCACGTCTTGATGGCTACGTGTACCTACGGTTCTTGCAATACACTCTGTCCGAGTTGCTTGAGGACGTACCGCTGCTGATAAGTGACAGCATGTGGCTACAACACGATGGGGCACCACCTCACAATGTTCGTGCTGTTCGTGAATACCTCAACCAAGTATTTACAGGACGCTGGATAGGCAGGGAAGGACCTGTCACGTGACCTCCTCGCTCCCCTGATCTATCACCCCTGGATTTCTACCTGTGGGGACACATGAAGAGCCTTGTCTACGAGACGCTAGTGGACACGGCCGAGGAGCTCGTCGCACGCATCGTTGCAGCAGACGAAGTGATACGGACAAATGCCAACCTGTTCCAGCGTGTACGACTGTCCTTGTTGCATAGTTGCAATCCATGTATTACTGAAGGTGGCCGAACATTCGAGCGCTTGTTGTGATATTCATGTAAACACGTATCACTTATGTGGCTGTGAACGTTTTAATTACAGTAAAGTATTTGCTACGCTTGCTTTCAGTACAGTATCATTCGGTGTATTGTGTGTTGCCTAAGTGTCAGCCCACTAAATCTACCTACTGTATTTTGGCCATTTTCTCGGACATGCTTCACTTTACAGTGTAACAACAAGACGACCTTTTTTGTTCATCGGGGTCTCTTGATACAAATTATAGCATTGCATGTCCATAAAATCTGATGGCACCAACTTCTAAGCCGGAAAGGGGGTGACCACCCCCAATATTTTGATGACGGTGTAAGTTATTCGAAACACATTTTTCACGGACTATCGATAAGTGTTTGCAGAACACAGTATCCGGCGAATTATGATTTAGTGTTACGTTGTTTACGATTTTGTACCAATAAACTAGTTTGAAATTCGTTTTTCGAGGGCGTATTGCTCCCTTACCAAGTGTGCTAAGTGAAAAGTCGTCTTACGTAACTGTACTTCAGTTTTTACAAGGAATCACCACACGAAGTTTGTAACATACTTCCATTTACATCCTGTATATAAGAAAACACTGGGTTCACTGACCGACATATCAAACTGTAGCCCAAACCACTAGACTTAGAATCGTGAACATGTTTGTGCGTGTTTCCCTCAAGTCGAAGGCGAGCACTGAGAAGGAATTTTTCGAAATTCGACCTCTAAGGGGGTGAAAAAGTATGAAATATGTTTCCGAAGGAACGTCGATAGAGCTCGAACCTGACGTCCTATCATAGTGATTTTTAATGAAATAGAACCCACATAAAAGTGCATTTTAGCTAATTTCATGATCTTTCAAAATTCAACATTTAAAATGGTCAAATTACCTTAAATGTGTTTCCGACTAACTATCAATATCTATCGAATCCTTCGGGAAAGAGAGTTGGTCTTCACTTAAAAATATTGCTTACGTAAATACCCAAAAAGTAGTTTTTGGATTTTTTTGAAATTCGAGGCCCGAGACGTAAAAAAGAGCAAAATGTGTTTTTTATTAATCGTCTATATAACTGAAACACAATTGACTATCGTCGGGATTATTACTTAAATTGCTTACGTTTACAAATGTCTGTGACAGAATGCCAAGACATTTTGAAATTGGATAATTAAGGGAGTGAAAATACGTGAAATGTGTTTTGATAATTCCTCTATAACTATCGAACCAATCGAGATAACGAAGTTCTCTTTGCTGTAGATTGATTCTTATATAAATACTAGCAGTTGTAATATAAACATATTACAGATAAATAGTTTTTTTAATAGTTCAGAATTTTTTGTCTAAATTTGCAAATATTTTAATTAACCTTAAAAATTGTATTTTCAAAAAAAATTATGTTGTATTGTACTTAGTTGGAACGCCCCTGATATCAGTTAGATTTTATTTAGTTTAATTTGTTGTGCAAGGCTAGGATACCCTTCCATATGTTTATTTATGCTAAGAGTAATTTTTTTAATGTTTGTTTATTTGGTTGCTAAGGCATTCTTTTGAAAGTATAGTTTTCTTTAAGCGCTCATCACAATAAATTCATTTCTTTTTATCTCTTTGGTTACAAGAATAGGGATTTTAGAAGGTTTTCAAGTCAGTTCTTGGTCCTTCTTCAAAACTGACAGCAGCGCCCAGAATTTTATAGACTTCAAGACCAGCTTAACATAGTCTATCTTAGTAATAAAATGGACCAAGTTGCGGAGATTATGGTAGGGAGCGAGGGCCATCTACAAGAGGTCCCAATCAGGCGCTCGAGTAGATAATTTTTGTGCTGAGCTGCCAGTTTTGCTGCCCGAGGGACGTGGCGTCTCTAGCGCCATGTCTGACGCCATCCACATCTCCAGTCTGGTTCTAGAAGAATACTGTAAGCTGTTCAATTTTTTTTAATGCATCACCGTAGCTCGACCAGGAATTCAATTTTTTTAAATTTTATCTTCTAGTCAAGTCTGGTTACCCAGTGGTCGTTTTCCAAGAGTTTCGTGAACTGCCGACTTAAATTTTAATCCGAAGAAACTTCTTTTTTTTTCAAGGCTTCATTTTGTGCTGCATTTTAATTTTCAATTAATTGGCAACAAATTTGGACACTTTTACTACCCCCTAAACTTTATTAATTAACATTTTTTTTTGTAAGGAAGGGTGTAGGATGTTAAACTTTTTTTTTCTTTCGGCACTTTAAGTCTTTTAAGTTACTTCAAATAAATTAAGAAAATTTCAACACCAGTTGCATGATTTATTCCAGTTCGGTTTTTTTATTTAGTCTAGTTGGCTTCGTTTTGATGTACAACATTGAAACGTACTCTAAAGTTTCCAAGGCGCCCATTATCTATTTATTTTATTATCACAATTCATTTATGATAAATTGTTGTTGTTTTTCTGTTTCATGTGTTAAACGCTTGTTCATATATATATATATATATATATATATATATATATATATAT
>PNEQ01010346.1:0-26943 GCA_003012365.1 Medauroidea extradentata | reverse complement strand
CTGTTGCAACTTACCCCAACACAACCCTGACCTACTCGAATGAAAATATCCATCGCCACCTTCATATAAACATAATCACTGTAGTACACAAAAAAATATGAAAGATTAAACTATTAATTACAATTAAGATGACTCTTCTTACCTGCGGTCACGAAAAACTGCAACAAATGTTGTTGAACACGGCACAAATTACTTTTGCATACAAAAACAGACTATTTCTCTCTGCGCGCTGAACCGGTTTTGCTGACGCGCCCGGCAGTTGACACACAATGGCTGCATCTTAGTTCCATTCTTCCTCGGACTGGCGCCACACTCGCGCTGGAATGTGTGATAATATGAGCGGTGTTGCAACCTACCCCTGTTGCAACTAGCCCCGGTCTCCTGTTTAAATGCACAAATATATGTAGGCTTATTGAAAAATAGTGCACAATTCATTCACAAAACATATTTTGATTGATATTTGATTGTTTTCATAACAAAATTTATAATACTTGGGGAAAACAAACTGTGGAGTATCTAGCTACAAAAAAAATGAACTCGCATTTTTGTCAAAGCTATAATTCAAACAAACGTTAAATATGTGTGACTTTTCGTAATTGGCTGTTGACTGGTTTGGCAATAACTTCACAGTGCTGCGTCGATAATAATAAATAAGGAACCCTGTTTTTCACGAATAGAATTTTGCCGTACTTTGTTTCAGTGCCTTACGTGCACCGTGCACATCTGCAGTTCTGCTTCGTGGTCAGTGATTGGATATTTTAACTCTCTCGAGCCTTGGGATTCTACCAGCAAATGACAGACGTGCGGTGTTGCAGGAACGTTATTGTAATTGGCTAAGTTAAATTAGATACGGCTCTTCACATAGACATGCTGCCAATAACCAAGAAGCAGAACTGCAGATGTGCACGTAAGGCACTGAAACATAGTGGGGCAAAATTCTTTTCGCGATAAACAAGGGTCCCAAATAAAAAAGCTAATAATTGCAGAGATAATAATGTGGTATCACTGTGTCAGCGAGCATCCAATGAGCAACTATTGTTTACTTGAGAACACATATATTCTTGAAGGCTAGTCTTCAAGTCAGTGAACTTTTGAATTTTTGCTATTTCCAGTCACATTTTCCCCCGTCTATTTTTGTGAAATATCGCCTCACGGGGCCGGTTGATGATTTTTAATAACACGTTGTACATTCTAATATGATCTTCCGCGTGTCACCTCACATATTTATTTTATGACAATGTAGATATAAGCATATTACCGTAATACAATATCGTTGACGTTAATCGTACCTTTTGATATGTGCCCTTTAAAGATATTCGGTATTTGATATCGGCGTGGCTGATGACAAAATCTACCTACTTTTTACTGCAAAAAATGTTCATTTGCCATTTCTCATTACTTGGGTTTCCAATCAAGTTGAGTGCAGTTAAAACGAGGACCGAGCCTCTACTACGTATTAAATAAAGTAACACGGATGCGTCAAGAGATAGCCATACTTGGTATTTTACTGCAGTACATTAATCAATAGAGTAAATTAATTGATATTTACAGACACTTACGCGCACGAAATGTTTCATGGAGCGTTTGGGAAAGGAAACGAACCATCAGAGCTGCTAAATTGTCAATATTGAGCATGGGATAAGTGGATCAAGTACGTGGTATCCTAACATGACGTGGTAATGTGCAAAGACTTTCAAATATGTAAACACAACCGTCTGCATTATGTTGTTCATTAAAACAAACGACTGTGTATCCAATCAAATAGCACATCCAGTGTTTTTTATAAACAGTGTTCACGTTTCGTTTTCAGCACACCTGAGATGTTTACGAGAATGTTTCTCTGCCCGTATGATACCTAGTCTTGAACAAATGATCTATTATGGCAAAATCCTTTTAAACAAAACTGCTAAAAATATTTACGGTATCTGCTCTCGTAAATAATTTTAGCAATTTGGTTTTAAATTGTTTCGACTAATAAGTTAACTAACAAAAATGTTGTTACTCGCATAATTAACTAAAACCATAGTATTTAACTGTCTGGAAAATAGCCAATAGAACGAAACCATTTTAAACAAAAATGCCGAACAGATTTTTGATATCTGCTCTCGTTTAGGCTAAAAAAAAAGGAATCATTGTAAAAAAAAAGTGGAAACAGGGAAGCATGGCCTTAAGATGGCCGCCGAGCGGTGTGCAGAAACTCGGCCGATACAAGATTATTCGAAAACCACTCAGTGTGCGTAGTTACGAATATCACTTAAAGTACGTTACACGCATGTATACCCATTTCAGGTCGTTACAGAACCCTATGTCATGTTTCCTCTACTAAAAATATACTCTATGGGAAAGTTGTGCGTGTGTGCAGGGGCTGAAAGTGACGCCATGTTCCATCTACTAAAAATGTACTCTATGAGAAAGTTGTGTATGTGCGCAGGGGTGGAAAGTGACGTTACCCCTCTACCAAAAATGTACGTTCCCTACGGGAAAGTTATGTATTTGTAGGTGCTGAAAGTGAAGTCAAGTTCCCTGTACTTAAATTTACTCTATGGGAAATTTGTGTGTGTGTGTGTGCAGAGATTGAAAGTGGCGTCATGTTCCCTGAACTTAAAATGTACGCTATGGGAAAGTTTCTGTGCAGGGGTTGAAAATAACGTCAAGTTCCTTCTATTAAAACTTTACTCTATGGAAAATGTGTATATGTGTGCAGGGGTGGGAAGTGACGTAATCTATGTACTAGGCTAAAACATTACTCAATGGGAAAGTTGTTTATGTGCAGGGACTGAAAGTGACGCTACTGTGCGGCGCCGTGCTCATGACGGCCGGCTCGTGGATCAAGGTAGCGTCCGTGGCCCGCCATCTCTTCTACGTGGCCTTCCTCGGCCAGACGTTCGTCGGCGCCGCCCAGATCTTCATCATCGGTCTGCCTGCGAGGCTGGCCGCCGTGTGGTTCGGACCCGACCAAGTGTCCACAGCCACCGCCATCGGCGTCTTCGGCATACAGGTCTCACCTTCTCTTCTCTAAAATACACACACACGCACACGGGCGTATAGGCTACCCAAGGTAAAGGGAGAGGTTTTGAAGGAATGATTGTGTCCTTTCAGGTAATTTGAATAGTCCCGCTACTTGTCAGTGCAAGTATGTTCAGATAAAAGATTAATTATGTTAAACAAAGTTCGGTTTGGTGCAACTAAAAAAAATAATTTGTATGTTTTCGTAGCCTACGCAAAATAACATAGTTGCTTTTATTTTTTGATCAAGAGCAATATTTGATCAGTAGGGACAACTAAATATTTGTTTGGTCATGCATAAATTTTTCGTCGAGCAATTTATAAAATGGTGTTACCCAGACTCGAACCAGGCTCCTCTCGCACAGAGCAACGATCGTCAGTATCCACAACCGATATTTAACGTTTGAGTGACTCATCCTAGTAGATTTATGGCTCGTAAAATGCACGAAATTCACGCAGTTATGTATTACGAAATTTTAAGTATTTATTATTCGTTTTGTATAGAAATAGATTTATTTTATTGTTTGTGTCTAAATGATGCATCATTAAATACCCTTACATATACAGCTATAAGGTTAATTATCACAGAAATTGCAAACTAACTTTAGAAGCATGATTACAAACCACAGCGTGAACATATGATTAAGGTTTGGCCGGTGCAACCAAATGCACATTATTGTGTACTTCCACTACCAAACAAAGCTTTTACATTTGCGCTAGCAAAAATATTTTACTGTCCGGCGTAAATAGTTTGCCAAATAAACTACATCTTTTGTTCGGTCAACAAATTCAAGTGTAGTGCTTTTGGTATTTTGTTTCTTCAATTAAATACTTATTTTACCATATTCAAAATAATATTTAGTAACGATTTCTTTTAGGACACAGAGTATAGATTTCACAATATTCTAAAGTAAATTATTGACTTCACAGTAAAAATATAATTTTGATTACTATTCTTTACAAGGCAAGTTTTCTGACGTGCTCACTCAATAATAATAATAATAAAAAAAGGCCATACGAACATTTTCTTTGGAGAAAGGGGGATTTCGTGGTCATATTGCGGACAAAATAAATAATTACCTGTGCTTGAAGTTCCTGAGTATAGGTATGCTACTTATACAACAAACTGCATACATGTACGTGCAAAGCAATCGTACTGTTTATGTAAGGAATGCCTACTCTCACTTTTTTACTTTGGACACGAGCATTGCGACATTTATTCTACTCCCAGAATGATTCTCTTTCTCTTTCCCGAACCTCAGTAGATCATTTTACACTGTGTTAAAATGCATTGTGATCTTTGAACGACTTCTGCAAGGGTTAGTATTATAACGAATAATTTCAAACGAACTGACAGTAAAGTTAAACTAAAGCATATAATTGTTCGGGGGATTGTAATAAACAACGTAGACTTATTTTTTTCACAACCTAACAAAATCAAGTTTCATGTCCTTAATAAATGATGGAGGAAAAAATAATACATTCAATTTGGAAACTTGTAAAGTTCACAATCGCGACTTATTTCCCCTTGCGGTAAAAAGTTTGGAAGTCAAGTACATTATATAGCGTGGACAAATAATTTCCAATACTTTTTTAGTAAAAACTTAACTTTGTGTTTAGTTTATTTTAATTAAATGAATGGAAATTTCTTTGACACTGACTCCTTAAAATTAATATTTAATACCGATAAGGGACACACGTTTACTCACAGTTTTACTCAATAGTGTCTACTCAGTCGTAAGTAACACTAATTACAAATGTCCAATAACTGTCACTATTTTTAAGCGCACGCTTCAGTATGTGTACTTCTTCACAAAATTTCAGACAAAACTATACTGTTGTATGACTTGAAAATCACAACTTACACAAAAAATTGTTTATAAATTGCAGCAATCTTGAAAAGTGGTTGAGGCACGTTTGATGTTTTTCATGAGTTAGTAATTGGCAGTCTTTCGTAGATTCTTTTCTGGCATTTGGGGATTACATGGTGTGCTAGACGTAGAGGTGCTTCATTTTCAAGAATTACTGTTATTAACGCTTTAAGGGCTCAACGTGCTGGATAGCCCTACCAGCCCCAAAATGGTTTAATACACGTGACAAAGGAAAGGTATACTAAATAAACTGAAGTTTCCCTATTGTAAGAAGTTTATGTAATCAAAAAAATGTAGTATTAAATTTTTCGCATTATAATTTCAACTCCTTGGCATGTCCAATAACTAGAGCCGCGATTTTATGGCGAAAAGATTTTTGCAACATTTGGTTTCGATGCGTCATGTGCACACCTGCAGCTCTGCTTCATCGTCTGTGGTAGGATGATTTTACTCTCACTTGCCTTGGCAAATTATAGACGTACAGACTCACAATAATCTTATTCTGATTGGTGCAGTCAAATGAGAAACGTGTCTGAACATAGACACGCTGCCAATAACCTTGAAACAGAACTGCCGATGTGCACGTGAGTCACTGAAACAAAGTGAGGCAAAAATCTTTTCGCGACAAAATCGTGGCTCTACCAATAACATATGCTTGAAATTATGCAAATCTTTATGATCGCTGTGTATACTGCGACAAAAAGCAATAAAATACGGAGAAGCAGCCTGACAGTAATATTTTAATACTATTATTTTTACTATAGATAGGCCTCAAATCTGTTGTACTAACACATCGCACTGTTACACACAGAAAGGCTATAGTCGAACACAAAGTATTTTGTACTCTTCGTAAACTAGTTATCGAGGTAAATATTGAGTACAAACACATTAAGAAAATTTTACAATGCCATAAACTGGTACATTGTGCGACATTGTTTGTACGTTTACAACAAGCTAGATACGATAAGAGAAAGTATTTTGGTACCAATATTAAAATTTTTGCAAGATATAGAACAAATTTTTCGGTATTGTAAAGAATTACTGTTGTGTATATTTCAAAGCAATTCCTGGCAAAGTTTACAAATATTTTGTTATACCGTATTCATAAAATATGTATGGTAACTTCTTTAAAAGTGTATACCAAATTACAAAGATATACTTTACTGTGTAGGAGCCATGGTTACAGTGGACTTCACGCCTATACAGCTAGATACAATAGTATGCAGAGCTGAGTGAATCATGGGTTGTTTCTCGAAGTATCATTATTTTGGAATTACATTTATTATTGACACTGACGAAAGTCTTTTGAGAAGAAGAGTTTAAGAGTTATAACTGCACCAGAGTTTGCTTATGAAACCTTACCTACAGCAATCATCTTAAACCGGACTTACAACTCTCTGGGTGCAAGTAAAATATTATGCAGTGTAGCGTAATCAAACATTTCTTGTGATCTCAGCTATTGCAAGCATGGTAGCTAAAATAAAATGCTGCAGAGTTACCTTTCGCATTATCATGTATCCTTAATTTTACTAGAGAAGCATTACAACATACCTAAATATGTAAAATGTTTTGAGTAAAATAACTAAACTAGAACACGCAACAGTCTTTAACGTTTTGTCTCTGTCAGTCCTGATTACGCTACGTTTATATTTCTCAGAGTTGGTTTAGACATATACTATGTACTCCATAAAATGACTTGGTTATATTTAACAGCATGTAGACTTGTAAATAATAACAACCGAGGTCACTTACATTAAATCCGGCCAGAGCAACATCGTCATGGCCGCAAAGTTAAACTATCTCACTATCTCTGTTATCAAAGAGAGTTGACACGAAGGACGGCCATGGGTCGCATAGATACTAGGCAGTAATTCATCGTTCCCCTGTTCTGTTGTTGACGTATCTGGTAATGCTTACAGGTCGGCATGGCGACAGGATTCGTCATTCCTCCATTTGTGGTGAATAACCACGAAGATGCTGAGCATATTGCCGGAGACCTGATGAAGCTGTATCTGGGACTTGCGGTCGGTCCTACTATAGCCCTCTTGCTAGTCATTTTCGGTAAGTACACTACGCACTCTGCTTTAAGTATTCGCAGGCAAAGAACTATTCAAAATAATAGCCATCACATTTCGTACCTATGTAAAATCCTGACTAAATGATTCATGCAATGGTTAAATAATCAACGACAAATATTTTTCTGTATGACCGAAAAAAAAAAAAACAATACGTAAATTTTCCTCAATTCACCCAGGTCACGAATACTGTCCAGGTATCAAGTGAAAAAAAATATGAATCTTCTTTCATAATTTTCCTAGTATCCAAGGTATACCAAAATAATTAACACTAAAGTAAGAGTAGTGGCTACGTACACGAATTAACCTGTAAAGTAGTGTATAGTAGAAGACTGAAAGGGCGAAACTGAAAAATCGAGTTTAGTCGAACGTGTTTGCGATAACAGCCACAAACAGGTAAATGCGTAACTTTTGGGTTAATTTGTACCCACTCAAGTTCTGACCCAATCTTTGTTAAATAAATAGGTACCAATTTAGTTCAAAATCAAATTAAATAAACATTCGCTGTATTAAGCCATGCAGTAAATAATATCTCGCTGCATGTACAAGAAGAAAGAAGTATTACTTTATAGTTGCGTTGTAACAGTTTATGTTAAGAGCCACTTATTTTTGATGAAAAGAATTTTACACCAACTTGTCTCAATGTCTTATGTGTATATTTGCAGCTCTGTGTCAAGGTCAGTGATTGGACGTTTTTAACTCTAAACGCCTTATTTTTTACTCTCAGCAAGTTCTACTCTCAAAACACAGACGCGTGGTGACGCAGTAACCGTTTTCTCATTGGCACAATCATATTGGCAATGACCCAAAACTAGGGGCCGTAAGTTTTCGCTAAAATATTTTTGCATCAGTTTGAGTCAATGCCTTAGTTGCACATATGCAGTTCTACTTCATGGTTATTGGCTTTCTGTATTTGTGTAGAGCCGTCTCTCATTTGACTGAGCCAATCAGAGCAAGGTTAACTGCAACACCACACGTTTATGGTGTGCTGATGGAACCCAAAGACGATGAAAGTTAAAAATCCAATCATTAACCGTGAAGCATAACTGCAGGTGCGCACATAAGACACTGAAACAAAGTGGGGCAAAACTCTTTTCGCAAATACTTCCTGTCTCTACCCATAACAAATACATTCCACCAATAACCGTGAAACAGAGTTGCAGATGTTCGTGTAAGGCATTTAAAGAAGTTTGTGCAAAATTAATTTCAGCAAAAGTTATTGGATCTACTTGCACAATCTACATACTTTGATTATTACCTAGGTTGCTTTATCTATATTAAAAAGTGACAGGAAATTAAATTAACTAAAAAGGAAAAGTTAACTAAGGCTTTATGTTATTAGATTTTATTGCAGTACTAATTTCCATCGAAACTCAGTGGAAGCATGGGTAGAGACTAAAAACAGAAATCAAGCAGTGCTTAAAAATGTCGACTTTATAGAGAACCAGTTGTGACAATGTGGCGTGTGTAATTGTAGTGTTCCGAGCAGCGCCGCCTCTTCCACCGAGCCACGCACAAGCCAGTGTCAAGCGTCAGGAAGAGAAGCCATCCTACTTCACCTCCCTCAAGTCCTTGGTGACCAACAAGAACTTCCTCCTGTTGATTGTAAGCTACGGTATCAACATGGGAACTTTCTACGCTGTCTCCACCCTGCTCAACCAAGTGCTGCTGCTGTACTTCCAGGTTAGTCGGACTCGTAGTCCTACGCTAGTATTCATAGTCATATTTGCGAGGAATATGAGCGCCACATTCTACACTTAGGCAGCAAACTATATTATTAAACAATTTGCGTGTTGTTTGGGCATCGCAAGTTCTCCCAACGTTGCGAGAGGTACGGACCTCTCAAAGGCAGACAATATGGCCGATAGACGATTCATAACATTGTTCTTTGCCTTAAAAATACGATACTTTAAACTCTAATAACATAGTTTAACGTTTTTTGATATTTTTTCAACTACACCGTAATAATTACTTTCCGATGTTTCGTACGAACGTTTTAACGTGGAAAAGTACTCTTGGAGAAATATTTACATGCATATAGGATATTTTGACGGCCTTGTCAGATTCGCAAACGCTGCGCATAAGCGAGACGAACAAAATTCTTCTATGAATACACAAAGTGTCACGAGATATGTTTACGAGTGCGCGGACTCGTATGCATCTCTTACCAACGTCAACGAATAGTTTTTGAGCTTGTTACGAGAATGTTTATGAATATCACCTCTACTGTCTTATCTTACACTTAACACTTTTGTTATGATAGTGACAACAATTATGTGACGAAAAGAGAAGAAGAATTAGTGGAGAATAGTTAAATATAATTTTGACGTAAATATAATTTCAAAATTTTGTATAGGGGCCTAGTTAACACGTGAAAAATTTGTTTATGCTCAAGGCTTGTTTCAGATCATGACACTGTAGCTTAACAGACATAATGATGCAGAATTTAGAGTCCTCAAGAACAGAAAACATTGCAACTACACATTCTTACACTGCCCTGTAATTTTCAGTAGGGCGTCACACCTATTAACATTACGATATACGCTGAACCATGGTATGGCACGGAGTCATGCCAACATTGGGTGCTGTCCACAAAACAGTCCGTCAGCTGATCAGCTGCACGCTTAACGCTTTGCTGTTTTTTTTTGTGCCTGACGCACACAAACGCAGCCTGTCTAAGTCATCATAATAGTATGGCGGATAATTTATTTTGTAACAGAGTTGTATGGCGCAGCTATTCAAGTAACACATGCAGGCCTATTCTATTACTTTCAATTAACTTACACACTTCTGTTTAAACCTTTTAAAATAATATTGTCGTTACGAAAGTCGATTTTTTTAGTTATTACATTCAGTTAACTTACACACTTCTGTTTAAAACTTTTTAAATAATATTGTCGTTACTAAAGTCGATTTTTTAGTTACAGGACTAATGACCCATACAAAGTAAATTGTTGTTCTAGACAAAAATAAACCCTTTTCTTTCATGTATAAAATCTAGCGAACTGTGTATTCGAGAATTCAGCTGTTATTTAATAATGGGATACTTATAGCGAAAAAAAAAAAATAGCTGGAGGAGCTCGAAAACACCTACACTTAACAATAGTAACGAAACAACAATTATTTGAAGCTAAAGTAACCATGTATTATGTATTTTATTTCAGAACTCGGAGGCTGATGGTGGCAGAATAGGCTTCACAATGGTTTTAGCAGGAGTTTTTGGATCAGTCATTGGTGGTGTTGTACTGGATAAAACACATAAATTCAAGTAAGTAATTTTTTAGTACAAATAAGCGACTAGGTGAGACTTAACTGTAAAAAATTATAAGTGCATAGCTTCAATTTCGTGTTTAATCAGATACAGTTAAACGTTTTAATTTAGTATCTAAATACTCACTCTTCGCTATAATACGAAATGCATCTGTTAGTTTTTGGTATTCGGAAAAAATGTCTCCTTCCCATGGTAGATTTATGTAATCCCCTCTTAATTTAAGATTCCTTGCCTCAAATTTGTTATTCCGAATGAAGGTGTGTTGTCAGGAATTCACAGTCATTTACGGAGCAATTATAGTTGGGCCGGCTTAGGAACGGACTTGGCCCTGCCCACAGCAGTGCAAGAGAGTGAAAGCATGTCGCGCTAAGTAACCAACCGGCGGAAACTTGACGGCAAGCGGTACAGCAGGTAACTACGGTGTTGTCACGGCTGACAGTAACACACTGTTCTGATTCCTGTCTTGGGTGGCAGTGTGATAATACGCAATGACTAGGGCCTGGTAGTTTTCGCGAAAAGATTTTTGCACCACTTTGTTTCAGTGACTTACGTGTGCACCTGTAGCTCGGCTATGTGGTCAGTGATTGGATGCCGTGACACCCAGCGTCTTGAGGCTGAACCCGCAAATAACAGACGTGAAGTGTCGCAGTTATCCGTATACTGATTGGCACAATCAAATGAATCTGCACATAGACACTCTGCCAATAATCATGAAGTTTAGCTGCAGGCGCGCACGTAAGACACTGAAACAAAGTGGGGCAAAAATCTTTTTCCGAAAACTACCGGGCCCTACCGAAAGTAGCACAGGTGGAAAACGGAAATATTTGTAGCGGAAAATTAGAGAATTGGTGGTGTGAAACATACCCGCTACTTCTATTGTTTTCATGAACAATGCATCATAATATTCCGTGCTGGTGGATAAACCTCCAACCTCATACAAAAAAAAAAAATAAAGACATCGTACAGTGGCGCCCCCGCTACAATGTTACCTGTACGAGTAAGTTGAAGAAAGCTGAACTACTTCAATCGGTGGAAATTCACCAAGTAAAACTTACTACAAAGTAGATGAACTGGCTGTTATTGAACGGCATCAAGTCTACAGGTTGCCGCCTTACCACCCAGGCTACATCGTCAGTGAACTTATTTGGGCTCAAGTCAATGGAATCGTTGCAAGAAGTAACACACTACCTCCATTTTCTCAGACAAAGACATTGAAGCTGCTACAAGAAGTAATTCATGAAATTAGTACGAACAAGTTGCGGAAAGTAGTCTAACACACCAAACATATTATTCTCCACGACTGGGAGCAAGGAGTTGGAGAAATCGCAGTTGAGGCGATTATTGTACGTCTTGGGACTAAGACAGCAGTAGCGAAAGTAGCTGTGACGTCAATTCTGATGACGAATCACATAGAGCTGTTACCAATTCGCACTACGACGATCTTAGTGTATCACCACTGTGTCACTGAATATTCACTGTGAGTACCTTTTAACAGACATTGACATATTTTATATCATAATAATGTACGAAGTCAATTTTCGCTGTGATTACTTATTTTTCTTGCGTGAATTAAATGGTTGCTCGGTGTGCCCTGCAATTTTATAATATGTTAAGAAATATTTTCTTTACCTATGAACTATGTCAAAAGTTACAAATATAAACTCTGGTTATTGGCTAACGTAATACAGCCTAACAAGAGCGAGACTGACGATAGATCCATCTATTACACTATTTGTGTGGTCCGAGTAGTTTAAGTGGCAACGCCGCATGTTCTGTGTAGTAGTTGCCAGGACAGTTTCACACTCCACTCACCTCGACCACATCTACCTATTGTGTCCCTTCTCAGCGGGAAGTGGCTCGCCATTGGTAAGGGCAGAGCCAAGTCTTTTCCTTGAACACCGTACGATAGTACAGTGTTGTACTTGTACACGCCTGAGTTTATCCCATGCTTTCATGTGTTCTGACGCGAGTTTACTCCAATAACTGAAGGAAGATTGTGGAACACAGTGTTCTAAGTAACATACAAAGACGAATAAAACATTACGGAAAGTAAGTCAGACGGAAGAGCTTCGACTGTAAAATAATTGTTTTGAATATTAGTCTGAGAAAAAAAGCGATAAATCAGATGACAGCGCACAGATTTGGTAAACCTGACAGGAACTTGAAAATACCAGATACGCGGAAAGATGACGCTATACAACGCACCGACATTGTTACGATGATGCTGTTGTTATCCTAGTAGACACAATGGAAAAGCAGAAATTTTAGGCAATGATTAATAATATTTGAATTTGGTAAGTTATTAGGATCACTTCAAGAGGTGTTATTATTAGAGGCCCGGATATTTCGCAGTTTCAACGACCAGCCGGCTAGACTCCACAATCCTGTGTACATTCTGTCCGCAGCTACTTGTACATTGGATGCTGCTCCAGTGAGTTGCCAGTGTACATGTGACAAAATAACGCGGGAGTCCGTCAGTGTTTTCATGTAGATGTGCTAAGAGTGCACAGTCCTCAAGGAAGCATTTCTGTAACTGTAACCAAGTCACGAAAGTAATAAACGTGTACAATAGTTGGAAATCTAACAGACTTTTCAAATTTCCGGGTCTCTAGTTATTATATAAAAATCCAGCCCCAACGGACTTTCAGTAAATTAGTTTGTTGTTGCTGTTGCCAGATGAATATGAAAAATGCGTGTAACTTTAGTAATAATGCGTTTTAAACTCTTTACAATGATGTTGTATTTGTAGAGTCACTGGTTTTTGGTGAAAAGAATTTGCACCTACTCTTTGCAATGCCTTATGAGCACATTGCGGCTCTTCTCTATGGCCTGTGATTGGGTGTTTTTAATTCTCTGCGTCTCGAGTTTCTACCGGCAAATCACAGTCGTGCGGTACTGCAGAAACTTTTTTCTGATTGGCACAGTCAAGTGAGCGACGCCTCTACACGAATACACTCACTCTGCTAATCATCACGAAGCAGAGCTTCAGATTCGCACGTAAGGCATTGAGACAAGTTGGTGAAGAATTCTTTTTACCAAAAATCAGTGGCTCTACTGATTTGTGTTCTGTGACCTTCGGCTTAACGTATACGTGACACTGCGACGCAGTTGCTAGTTATAATGTGTGCAACCAGTAACAGCTCAACTATGCTGTGACAACGTCCATGAATCTGCAATACGTCGTATCCCACAATGCTGGAGTTGTACTGAAAACTCTTTCTAAAAAAACTCATGGGAGATACTGTATTTTGATTTGCATGGAATTTAACCAAGATTAATTTCTGATGGGCTATGACTAGGGACCCCTGTTTTTTGCGTAAAAGAATTTTGCCCCAGTTTGTTTCAGTGTCTTACGTACACATCTGCAATTCTGCTTCATGGTTATTAGCAGCGTGTCTATGTGAAAAGCCGTACCTCATTTGACTGGAACAATTACAATAACGTTCCTGCAACACCACACATCTGTGATTTGCCGGTAGAATCCCAGGGCTCGTTAGAGTTAAAATATCCAATCACTGACCACGAAGCAGAAACGCAGAAGGCACCGAAACAAAGTAAGGCAAAATTATTTTCGCGAAAAACAGGGGTCCATAGCTATGTCATCGTATTGAAGGTGTATACATATCCTTTATGCACTGAAGTAACAAAATTTTAGTTTCATGTAAACTGAGGGTGACGACATTTTGCTGTTTCATGGATGCATAGTATTCGCATTGAAAGACTTCAGCTCAGCCATTTGACGATTCATGTTACGCCTCCCAGCATAGTGGCAATACAAAATCAATTGCGGAGATCTTGGAGGTGAATACCAAACCTTGTACACACAAGGCAAGGAACGTTGTTTGTACTCGTCTGCGTAGTGATGAGAAATGCATAAATGTTTTTTTTTTTTATTAATTGTGTGTTATCTTCCGTAGGGAAACATCACTAGGCGTGTACTGCATGGCGTTCCTCGGCATGGTCGGATACACATTCTGCTTCAAGACTGGCTACATTCTCATTGTTTACGCCGTCGGCGCATTCCTTGGGTACGTACTTCGATATAACGTAGAAGTTACACCAAACGCAAAATTATTAGCCCAGGCATTTTAATGGAAAAATCTGGCAAACCATTATAAAAAAAAGTTTTGAAATTCGGCACGTACCTTCTGTTGGGTGTTAGAAATTGATCCTGCAAAGTCCCCATCTCTCAGATGTCTGCGTCACATTTTTTGTGCAATAAGGGTGTAAGTGTCAAAATATGCATATCACGACTGTTGAGTGAAAAATATTCTTTCCAATGTATCACAATTTGATCAAAATTAAGTTAAGGGTACTTAGTCAAAACCGAGTTAGATGGAGCAGTGGTAAAATACCCGCTCCGCATACAAGAGGACCTGGGGTCGATCCTCCGCTCCGACCTTCCTGATTTCCTTTTTTCCAGGGTTTCCTGAATTCACTCCAGTCAAATGCTGGGATGGTTAATTAATAAACGCCCTGGTCGACTCCCTGCCTCTATCCCTCCGTGTACCTCTACCAAGACCTTGTGCTGTCCGAGGGCACGTAATTAACAAAATTAATTAAATATACCAAACACAAAACATTTAAGACTGTTTACTGTAAACTGAGCATTTGTGAATCTCTGGATATCATTCTCTTTAGGCGAATTTGTATCGTTTCGCTAAATGTTGCTATGAACAATAGCATTATAAATAGTATAACACGGGTATAGATTTGCTTCACTGTACTCAAAATTGTACGTCTGTAACAAAGTATATTACTAGGAACTTGCAAAATTCACGATGTTTTCTGCTAACAGACTAGACGTTTGTTCGACGTCTCTCGTCGACCAATGATGTGGCCAGCCACAAAGAATGCTTCTGTGAAATGATTAAAAGTTTCACAGGAAAGTGACCAACAGCTGTAAAGCTCATGTTGAATGACAGACTGAGCTCTGGTATGCTCAGAACAATGAAATACCTACAGTCAGTCACCAAATAATAATATTAATTTTACAGGTCTGTAATTATTATTGTTATTATTTGTGTCGATCTAGAGTTCAAAAATATTTAAACTGCCGTGAACAGCATAAAATTATATTTTCACTCAACTTTTTCCGGATAAATATAACAACTAAAACATATTTCAAAAACTATTATTATTTCCTTAACTTTGAAAAGAAAAAATACTATCCCAGATATTTATGTTTGTATGCTATTAAGAGACATTCCATGTTTATGTGTTATTTGCAGCAGCTGTATGCTATATATAGCAATACTCAAAAAGTGTGTAACTATTTTTATTCATAGCGAAAAAAAAAACCTGAACGATCTTTCACCATTCCCAGGTGGATTCCAGCATGGTTCCTAACTAAAGACTAATGCCATTTCCTTTCCTGTTCCGTCTGTCCTAACTATTGGTTCTGTCTCCAATGGCCTCGCTGTCGAAGGGACGTTAAGCCCTATTACTTGCCTACCTAACTTCACTGTTGAGTGACGCTTAATGCAAGGCGGGTGCTGGTCGCAGGTTCTTCATCACGAGTTACTTCACGATCGGCTTCGAGTTCGCTGCTGAGCTGACGTACCCGGAGCCCGAGGGCACGTCGTCCGGCCTGCTGAACATGATGGCGGAGATCTGCGGGGTGGGCTTCACCATGGTGACGGGCAAGCTGCTCGTGACGTACGGCGACGTGGTGACGAACGTGAGCCTGTGCGCGCTGCTCGTGGCCGGCTTCGTCGCCACTGTCCTCATCAACGGCAAGGACCTGCGTCGACAGGCGGCCAGCCGTCAACAACCCGCCCCGGAGACAGAGATGCTCAACATCAGCGCGTAGCACGATCCCCGCCGCGCGCCACGTACCACGTCGACAAACCCTGCGTGGCGCGTACTTTCCCTTCCTTCATCTCCTGCGAGTGTCGTCGTCTAGTTATAAGCTGTCTCAAAGCAGTTGTGTTAAGAGAGCATGGTGCATATTTCCGCGCTGAAAGCATTGGTTTAAAATTGGGGGTTTCTCGAAGCCACAATAAGTTTTACCAACTTTCTGAGCAAAACGTTTTCTCATGTAACGTATTTATGAAGAACAATTGCTGACTCCGAAATCTCGTACGTTTAATTTCGGCAGACAACGGTTGGCAAATTCATCAATCTGGGTAAATGTTTGCTCATGAAGGTGGCTAATATCATTATCTTGTGTAGATGTTTTCAAGTTTTTCCATGATGACTTATAAAAACACATGGAGTTAAATTTAATTTTTCAGCGTTTATTAATCTACCACACACTCTTAAGACACGAGGTCAGCCTGGCGGGAAGAATGGACCAGATGAAACCGCCCGGCTGCAGAAACTAATCCTCTACTGTGCATCAGACCCTCGTTAATTCGAACAGGACTAATGATTCCTTATCGAAGATTGATGAAGTAGAGAGCATACACACTGACAAATTATGCAACGAAAATAAATGTTATATTGAATTAACACATTGATTTTATGTATCTGTACTAGCACATGCAATTAACAAATACCTTAAAGTGAGGTTATTTTACATTCCCATGGGTAACTTTGCACTACCAGGTAAATTTCATTCTATGTGAGGATTCCAAGATATCCATCATTATAATGTGGACTAATGTGTATTATTAAAGCTGTAAATGATGAAATCTTCAACAATATGAGATTCTGCAAAAGTAACCTCAAAACTGGATAAAGAAACCCCACTTTACGATAGTTACTTTTATTTAGTATTTTAAAAAGTACGTTTAAAAACAAAAGTAGTTTTTATGGAAATAGCAATAGGACGGCCTGCGATTTCACAAAAACAGTTGTGTTAAGTTTCACACCCTTATGAAGTCTTTGTAGTGGCAAGTACGGACAACTTCGGTTGTCTTCAGCGTACCGGTAAGTAAGGTTCTCATCATTTAACGTTGAGCTGTAATTCTATTTATTATATGATCCATGCTGCGCGCTAAGTCATGAATGTTGCTACGCTGTCGAGTTTGGCGGAGGTGCGCGGGGGACTGACCATGCTGAAGTCACTAGTGAACATGCGCACGGTTTCACCTGTTCATTCTTCCCGCTACGGCCTGGGCAGGGCCAAATTTATGCTTGAAACGTTCAAACTGAAACCCGAACACTCGTCATGAACGGGGGTAGTTCGGGGGCCCTCTCCCGAAAAAAAAATTTGGTTTCGATGTGTAAAATGGAGCAATTTAAGCAGTTTTTGTACCTAAACTGTTAATATAATACTGCTAATTTTATCTTCGAGTAGTTTACTTTCATTTCGGGAAAGGGGGGGGATATATCCCGATATCCCCGCTCCTGCCAGAAGGTTACTTAATATAACGGCCTTTGGGCAGGCATTGGCACCATTTACAACTCGAACGGCAGTTTTGGCGACGTGCGCAATAATCGAAGTCACTATGTTTCTCAAGTACGACGATAAGCTCTTGAATTTTCTATGAAAGTAGTGCTAAGGCTGTTTCATTAATGTACGGTATTTTTTTTTTTTGTTTCGGTTCATATACAAGAGCATACAATTCGAAATAAAAGACAGACTGGGATCGTGGGTTGTGTCTCACGGGTCCCCATGGGTCACGATAAAGACCGATAATTCCTCACTTGCCACTCTTTACCGGACTTGGTCGAAGTCCCGCTTCAATCGTTACAATGTATAAATCAGAAAAAGAAAGGCGATGTTTTAAACTAGGGAGACAGTTGGAGAGGGGTTGTCAGTTGGGCCAAACGAACGCAAAGGTATCATCCATGGCCGTATTTAGTAGAAGGCCGGAGTCTTGAATGTGGCAACGCTGCATCGGAAGCCTGTTAACGCTTCGTTTCTTTACCACAGTATGTTACCCGAAAGATAGATCATGATGACGGGGAATACCACCTCGTTGCTACAGTGGACAACGCTCTGCGTCTGACTCAATGGTCTTTACTACCAAGGGTTGCAAGACTAATGCTGACGGCCGATCTAATGTGTGAACAAATTGAACGGTGTCGTATTGCACCCAATAACATGTAGTGTTCTATACCGAAGTATTTTTGTTGCAACAAAATCGTAACCCCCACCCCTAGTAAAGTACACAATTCGCTATCTTCGGCTGCAATACGTCAGCGTTCAATTTGGCCATGTAACAAAAAACAGTGTAATAGTCTAGTTATTTTACGTCTTTGGGTACGAACAAGAGACTGCGATAACATCCCACACTAACATGATCCATCTCGCGGGCCATAAGTGTACGTTTCGCGTTTTGGTTATGGTGAATCAACAAAGATTTTAAAGACCTATGTCCATTATTGTGTTTTATTCCTAAGTAGGTGAGAAATGATTCTTTGAAATACTGACATGCAATTTTTAAACTCCCAGCAGGTACACATGTGCTTTAAAAATCATACATTCTTCTCCTGCACGTATCGCTTACATTGATGTTAGAGCTGACATGAGAAGTATTTAATCTGGCCTTCGTAGTAGAGAGGGACTAAACGCAAGATGACATCACCCATACATTATTGTTTCAAGTTTTGCATATTTACAGGTTTAGCGGTCGCGAAGGCGTAGAATTTATTAAATGCAAACTTCAGCCTAGAGTTCAGCAAACAATTTTCCCCACTACTAAAGCTACTTCTGCTGTTGCTAGTTCAAAACGCTGGTTGAGATCCATACCATCCAACCCCCCCCCCCCTCCTCCACCAACCTCATAAATTATCCGCGCGTACACTCTAAGCAGGATGAGTTAGGACAGAAGAGTGTTAATTTAGCGTGATGACCAATAAAAAGAAATCCAACACGTGTTTTCAATTTGTCAATTATCTGAATACGGTGGGAGCATGGCCACACGTACCCGAAAATTTTTCTGGAGGGAACCCAAACTTTAAGGATCAATTTAATAAGTTATAATTTCGGTATTTTAGGCATTATACATGACGTTGAATTAAATTAATCATGACCTTCTAGTGCACCATTGTAAAAAGCTAAGTGGTTCCTAATTTAGGAATGTTATAATTTAACATCAATCCTCACCAATACAGCGGGGGGAGGGGAAGTGGTGTCTGGAGGCTTTTCCCCTTGGAAATATATATATTTAAAGGTGCAAAATAATGCTATTATTTAAGCAGTTTCCTAAAGGCAAGGGGGTCTGGAACCCATTTATGTATTATATCTAATGTAGGCCTATGTTAAAAAATTTCATTGGTCCGTAGGGAGGGCTCGTTACCCCATCCCCTGCATGCGGCCTTGGGTGGGAGTAACGGTATCCTAAAAATCAACTTTATAATTTGATTTATATAATTAAAATTAAAAAAACCTAATTTTAATAAACGGCACCTGAAATAGTGTCTGAGTGAAATATAAAATTATTTTTTACTTTATTTAAAGATATTTAACTGTAAAGTAAATTTTCAGGATAGTGTTACCCTTGCATGGTTAACATTGCGAGTTAATAGAAAACACATCTTCGCCTTACCGTTTAATATGCTGTCACCACGCAGAATTAACGCACTCCATCCTGATTCAACATGTAGTGTATATGGTACTTGTCGTAGTTTGTCAAGTTCTCTTAGTATCTGCTGAAGGCGTTTTATGTCGATACTTGAGCGACGGTAGAGCTCACAGCGGGACGGGGCAAGAACGTCGTTTATCTACAGCAATAGCACGCAGATACAGTACGGCGACGTCTATGCCTATATAATGCTACAGGCGTTGTCTGTGTGGCGCATTGCTCGCTATTACAATATTCACATGTTGTTCCTTTGTCTTGTGAAAGACTTACTTGTGTTCAACGTTATATGGACTTATGTACACGAACTTTTGGCTGTATTCATATATTACGCAGTATATGAACTACCGTACATATTTCAGTGCATTAAATTTTATAGACGATCAAGTTTACTATATGATTTTAAGATACTCTGATGGTTCGCCCTTGTAATTATTTTCGTATTAAAAGCGTGAATAAGGTTGCTATTATTCCAATTTAATAAACTAAATCGTATTCTACATCCTTAATGATTTAAGACACTACATGCAAGGCGTCATTATCTCTTCCTCTTAAGTATAAATGTATGCATATTTGTGACGATATAATTTTGAGAAAGTTTTATAGAAATTTAAATTTATACTATTAATTTTAGGACTAAACAGTATTTGAAAAACTTAATGCAGCATCTGTTATAGCACTATGCATTGCCATACCAATCCATGCAACACTTTCTGCTGTAATGATACTAAGCTCATGTAAATTAACAAGCATGTTAGGCCATGAATATCTCGTTACACTGTACTAATTTTTAGCTTCGTTTCTGGAAAACAGAAGTATTGCACGTTGGATTTATTAGGGTAAAAAATTAAGCGTAGAAATATGTCGATAATGACAAATATGCACATTCATTCTTTTCTTCTTGACGTTAAGTAAGGTTTTTTACTACAAATCTTCCCTTATTGAAAAATAAATTTTCACATCATATTTCTTTGTGACAGTCTACCTGGAGTAAATAAGTATTCTTCCCCTTAAGAGGACTCCGCGTAAATTGAAAGTTGAAGGAGAATTAACCTAAACTATTTAAATTGACTGAATCCGTTTACAAAAACTATTTCTGAGCAATTAAAGCTTTTTATATTTGTTTTGCGTTTATAAACACTTACTTATATAAACCGGAAATGAATATTTCATTCTAAGGCATACCTTTCAATTTGGTTTTTTTTATAAAATCGTTAGCAGTAAAGAAAATAGTGATAACAGTGTATGAGACTTTTCTAATGTTTTGAAGTATTAAACTTACCCTTGTCAAAATATTAAGTTCCATACGAAATTATTATTGTCACACAAATCCAACAAATAATGTATTTGATGGATAAATATTTTTAACTGAGTACATATAAGATTTTAAGGTAAAGGTAACATCATGTCCTTAAATTTTGCTGCGCCGTAGTTTCATAATATATTTTTTGTGTTGAAATTAGAATTATTATAGTGCAAGTGATAGTATTGGCACTTTTTCTCCAAATTGTTATGTAACTGTAAAAAAATTTTTTTCCGCAATTCTTTAATTTTATTACTAATTCTTTTTTAAATGAACTTCTTGTTGTATTAATGTGTATTTATGTATAAGGTTAAACACTTCAAGTTGTAAACCGGCCTAGAGCTGAATCTTGTAGTGTATAAATAAATAAATAAATAAATAAATAACATAGAACGCATTCATCTAGTTAATATTTTTGTACACGTGAGTGTAAGGATGTTAACTATCGCGATGAAAAAGAAGTTATAGTATTGCCTTCTGCCTAAATTATTCATCGATAGCTCTACAAATGTGCTGTGTGTAAATTTAGAGAATTTTAATTAATTTTTTATTATTTAAAATACAAAAAAACTTGTTTACTTTTGCACGCCAACTAAAATAACAGTTTCGATTTCACGTGGATCCTTAACATTTAACCAGACATATTGATGTATCGTAAGTGAAGTGCGTAAACGTAAATATATATACTCATGTTTTGAGCATTTTTAATTTTCTGAAACGCTGGCATTTTTAAAAGGTATGCCTATGTTTTTAATTGGGACTGACCTCGCATTGTATTATTTGCGAGTGGAATCTGTTCTAAACTGTTACATTTACACGACATTTCATCTCAGATATGTTTGTAAATTGTAAAACATTTACGTTCCTACAATTTTGGCGATATATGTAGAAAACTGCTGCAATTTTCAACTATGGTTTGTAGTTTTTCCGTTCTCAACATACTGCCTTTAATGTCACAGTAAAATATGACTATCTTCCAAGTGATCAATTAGTAATTTGGTATTTCATAATTTCGTATTCTTCGATATAAACGCTTTCGAGCATATCGTATTTAGCAAGGTTCGTTGTTAAACAACAAAGTTACTCGTTATATTATTATATGAAATAGGATTAATATACCAATTAGTTAGCTAAAGGTGTGAATCGGAACAGAAGTCGACCTACTTTTTCAAAGTATACTTTCAAGATTACTCAAGGGGGAAGATACTATTCGTAAAGATTTGTTTTACGTTTCATTAGTTTTTAATTAAACTTATTTAAAGAAACTTGTAGCTCATTATTTACACAGCTGTCCAACGAAAATGTCATCTAATTTTAATATTTTTTGCATATTTATTCAAAAATTATGGCTTTAATTTTTCCTGAAGTGTTGCGTCTCCCCCCCCCCCCCCCGAGTTACTTGATGTCGCTGTTTATTTAAAAAAATCCCCTACTGGCCGGTTGATTAATTACATTCGCCTTTCCTTTACCGTTGTTCGTGTTCAGTTAGGGACGGTATAGTAATTTTCATTTACTCATAGGTTCACTAGTATTGGAAACATCCAAAGTATCCAAGTTTCCAATCTCGGCTGCTGGGTGTGAAAGTAAAATAAGTCGGCTTATATGTACGTATTGCATAATTTTTTTTTTCAATGTTGGCATGTAGGTCACACCCAAAAAATCCTTCAGCCCAAAGAAAAGGCAAATCGGGTCTCAGAAATATATGTACTAATTAATAAATTTGTGAATTCTCTATTAGTAAATAAATATTTTCAAAAAAAGATTGTGTGATACAATGTAAAAATTATACAGGAGTAAGCATTTGTGAAAGTGCATAAACATATACGTATTTTAGTTTGTATTGTAGCAACGTTCATGACGTGTTCCAATTCTTTAAATAATTACTTTCGGAATTCTGTGAAACTAAGCACGTGCAAAACTGAGACAGATGTTTCATGCGTACTAAACTTCAGTCTTTGTAAAGTGCGGTACCTGATTTGTATGGAATTACATGTTTATGTGCGATAATAAATATTTCTTACGTTATTTGTGTGACTATTTATTTCCGACCTGCAAACGCCTTGTTCTGAGTTGACACTCTAAAAAATGGAATAAGACATACGTATCATGCCAATGCTAACATGAATGTGCACTGAACACTGGGATGATGTTTCATCACCCAGGTTAAGTAGTAAAATTAAAATTAAAATGTGGAGGCGTTAACTTCCAAGTGACTGTTTTGCAAGAAAAAAATTTTCATTTGTGATTTCTGTATGCATCTTATTCTTTGTTATGTTGAAGGAAATAATATTTATCCTTTAATATTGTGGCTGCAAAATTCTTACCAAGTTTTAGATATAGATTTTAAATTAAATTAATGAAAGGCAAATTGCAAACATAAATGTAGTCTTTCACTGCATGTTGTACTCACCTTGTATTCGCGGACGTCATCAAAATGTTTGTTAGTGAGATCAAGGAATATTACCTTAATTATTAATTTTATGTAATACCTAATTACAAGCACATACTAATACACTTCACATCATTACCTACTGAGTCTTCCTGGTCCTGGATTGAGTAGTTCATTTGTTCTGCTGTATTATTCTGACAGGGAAAGCACTTCCTATGCTTCAAAGATAAGTGTCTGGTCAACTTAAATAATTTATTGCAGTATCGTCCTAGCCACCATTGATGGCTTAAAACTACAGTCCTACGCCTTATTACCAAGACGATTTTGCCATGCCCTTTTTGTCTTTGAACGTAGTATCCAAGGGTCAAAACTCTCATATACTTATTTATTACCACATATTACATGGCAATACCCACCATACAACTATTTACTATTTTCTACTTAACAAACACAATTGGATATACTGTCTACTCATTTATTTTTTCGCTTGTTAATGCTTTAAAAACTTAAAAATAAAGGGGAAAAATATTCTGGTTGGTAGGCCTATACTTTTATTTGTCACACATTTTGAATTAGTAATTACAACAAGAAGTTAATCTGTTACACCCTTAAGTTAGCGAAACGTAATTAAGTTTTTAAATATGCTATGTGACTAAGTTTGCTTTTACTACCTTGTAAACATAATGAAGTCTTTGGTAAGCTGATGATTTAAATCGGAAGTATGTTACTCGGCAATTCATAAGAAAAATTTAGTAGCAAATAATGACGAGTAGCTAGGGACTAGAAGTTTTCGCAAAATATTTTTGAACGACGTAGTTCCAATTCCTTACGTGCATATCTGCAACTTTATGTTTATGGTTATCGACGGCGAATTTATGAAGAGTCGTCTTTGACTTGATTGTGCCAATCAGAAGAAGGTTAACTGCGGCACCACACGTCTGTGATTTATGGACATAACCCCAAGACGCTGGGCGTCAAAGACTCCAATCACTAATCACGAAGCAGATTTGCAGTTATGTAAGTAATGCACTGAATCAAATTGATGCGAAAATATTTCGGCTAAAACTTTCTGTCCCTACGCTTGGCTTTAGCAGTGTTACCGTGACTAAAGACAATTTCTTACTACGGCAAAGCCATTTTCTGGTATTAAGGCATTCGTTCCCCTGATTTGCAGCAATTTTTCTGGAATTACCTGGTAAGTTACTCGTGTCTTCGTAAAAAATACTCAGATACAAAACTGTGTAACAGTCAGTTAATTATTATAGACCCGGACTTGTCAGCTAGGATTTACAGTTCTGCGTTCACTATGACATCATGTACTTCTTTGTAGGCTGCTGTGCAGTAACTGACTAGTTGAACATTTGAAATAGTGGCGCTGGAGTCCATGCGTCTATTCGTAAATGTTGCTATTGGTTAGGCCTCAAGGACTAGTTTAATGAACAGTGTCCCGACGTAAAAGTAGTTCTCGTGTATGTGTATGCATTTTAAATACACCTTGGCCTCAAATTAACTCGCGAAATATCTGGGTCTTTACTCTCACTAATTAAATACCACAAAACAGAATTTCTTTAAAATTTGAATTCACGTTAAAAACTGAATTTTATTTTATCAAGCTCACACGCCAGCAGACTTGCTAGTCGGCTCAATTCGCACCTAAGTAAGGTTCGTACTTACAGCACATACTTTAGGACACTGTTTTATCACGGGAAAAGTTGACTGTTTGCTAGGCTTGAAGGGTAACCCTACCCTACTTCGTGATACCAAGGCTTCGAACTTCAGGAATGGAAATATGTTAAATTTTAATTGTAATCTTGTACCTCATACACTGATCAAGTATTGTCGAAAATACAAATGTCTGCTCTCTATCAGTAACCTAGGAAAATCGTTGTGTAGATACTTCCCAATTCTGTGAAGTCCATAGAGTATTTTATCACGAGAGTAAGGTGTATCACGATATATGGTCGGTTTACCCTAGAATATTCTACAGGCGCTTATGAAAATTCACCCGCTGGAGTAGGATAGGTTATATGAGTCACGTGACCAGGTTTTGTCGATTACCAGTTTGAAGCCTAAATATTTTCTACATGATAAATGTTTGGTAAATGCACCATCCATAGTACATTATTTACACGTATTATGTTTATCTTGAAATATATTATTATTTTCAGTAGTTAGGCGAGAGAGACCATCGTCAGAAATTTCGAACACAGACGAAATTATCTGGGGCAATATTTTAAACACCAAAAAGTTGAAATTTTGGCTGACGTACCCTATCCACGTGAATTTTCATAAGCGCCTATTATCTGACGTTCTTATTTCATTATTAGTGTGTTTCCGAATTGACTGGGCCAATTATAACTCTGGTGCGTAGCTGCTTAATATGTATGATTTGTCTTTAAACAACTACATAGCCATGCTCCAACCATACAAGGTGCAGCCAGCTACACAGTCAGAGAAAATGCGGTGGCACGAACATTTCTTGCGATTTTCCTGCACCGTCTCTATTCATTCTCCTCTGCGCATCGCTCTTTCCCTTCTTCCTCCGTCCCCTGTGTCAGTTTAGGTTAGTTTAAAATGCCAAAAACTATTGTGCGCTGAATCGAAGGATGGATTTGTTAGGTTAGGAAACTACAATAAATATTGACACATGCCGCGGTAACTCCCCGTGTCTGTGGCACGTGGAAGGGTAGCATATGCTCAGGCCGTGTCTCAATTAGCTCAGAGAGTGCTCTCTCGTACTCTCACTCTTGCAAATACCTCACAACTATCTGTCTCAACTGTTACCCGATAGTGCGAACGAGATCGCGCTCTCTAGTGCATGATCTCTGGCGTACGCAATCTTGATTACAGCTACGGTTTGGGATTACTGATCAAACGTACGTTATATATTGCAAATATTTCAACAGTTATACGTAAATAATTACTTTCAGTGAATAATTATTCGTGGCGAGAAATTGCGTAAACATTATCTACTTTAATAGACGTTGAAATACACAAAAACAATTTTTGACGTCACCTGTAAATAACGATTCGCCGCTTGAAATACGAAGTCGGTATGTTGGTACTGTTGAATTAACTACAAATTATTTGATACGTTTAAAACTTGTATTGCGTCGTTTATTTACAGTCACGAAAGTGCATAGTACCAATAGGAGAGAGCCAGAGAGCACGTTATGGCTCTCTCTCGCGTGGTAATGCGTACTCTCTCCAGAGAGCACTTGTTAAGAGGAGTCCTCGACTGGCGCATGGACGGCGTTGCAGCGTGTCACGCGCATACATTTTTACGCGAAACCGCTTAAGTTATTCATATTATGTTTACCTACGAAAAGAACACACACTTGAAACCATGCTTCTATTTTTTTCAAAAATGCAGTACGCTTGTTAGAAACATGATATCCGGGCCTCTCAAAATGGCTAAAAACGGGTTTTTTAGACTGTTGTAACTCCAAAAATATTACCTGAATTAGTAAAGTGCAAAACGAGAAGCATGCGTTGGTCTTTACTTCAAACTAGTCTAAAATAAAATATTGGGGTCACCGCTTAAAGTCCCATAGT
>PNEQ01010345.1:0-34832 GCA_003012365.1 Medauroidea extradentata | reverse complement strand
CCCTTCATGGCACTTAGGCATAACTTGTACCAAAAGGATCCATTCCCCTCATTTCCCCTCACTTCCCCTCACTTCCCCTCCCCTCCCCTCCCTCCAGGGGCGGGGCTTAAGCTCTCGGCCAATCACAGGCCTCATGGCACTTAGGTGCTATTCGTACCAAAAGACCCCAACAACCAATCCCAGCCAAGACCACGCCCCCTTAATGACCCTCTAGGCCAATCAGAGCCCTTGCTCCACCAGGGGGAGGGGTCGGCCATGTTAAGCTTATGCAGGTTAGGCCGGTTTTGCTCCCAGTTGCGTCAGGATGCCCACCCGGTCCCTACTGGCCTAAGCTGTGTACTTACAGGCACAAAATAAATGCAATGAAGAACACAGTCTTCCAGATAAGAACCAAGTGACATACATCACAGTAGCTACAATAACCTGCAGAATCTGACTCTGAAAGTATTTACAGGAGTGTAAGTAGGTTGCTTTATTCCAGTCATTTTACATATAATTTAAACCCAAGGACGGCCAAAAATAATTAGTAGTAGATTTTAAAAAAAAGTTTCGAAATCTTTCGAGCATAGGCTACTACTTTAACGTTTGTACAATAATAAGATTTACCTAGCCATTATTTCTTGTTTCACACACAAATTGAAAACATTTAGTTTATGTGAATGATACTGTTTGTAAGTAATACGTGATAACAATTACTAAATTAAACAGCTATACGAGTTGATTGGTGATAATTTTGTACTTTCCAGTTCGAAGTTAGCAGAATTTCATTTGAATTTTTTTTTATTTGTATGACACACGATATATTTGCGGCAAAATGAAACTGTCAGAAGATATACATTTTGCTGATGTTATGTATATATTTTATTTTTATAGGCTGGTTTACAATTGGTATGTGTTTTATACAGTTATTACCTTAACAGTACTGAACAAATATTAATCATCAATATTACAATTCCATGACACCAAACACTGCCTCAAACTAACAATAACTTTAAACATTACAAAGTTTGGAGATATGAAATAAACTTTTAGTTAAAACAAATAATAATTTCCGAAAGTACAATATTTAAACGATCATATGACAAATATAAAAAATAAGTATTCTCTATTTAAACTGGTTCTGTAGCAGAAAAAGGCGTAATATCTCTGTAAACTTGTAGTGTTAGTGTGAGAGATTTCTCATGTCTCCCAGCATGCCACTGCAATTCTTGCTGAACTGATGTTTGTAAACTGACTCGAGGCAATTTAAAGAGGTTTTAATTTCTTGTATTGTGACGGTGCACTGAGATAATTTAATGTCTTTCCGATAAATATGTTTTGTCGGGGTATCTACTACTAGTTTAAATTGAATAGTTTAATAATATAACCTTCTGTTTTCCATGTTCTTGTTTTTTAGGTTGAAATAATATATTAAACACGTGTTCTGTATCTTCTGTATACGATTTTGTTTTTTACTGGTATCAACAAACAATCCTGCACAGTAGTTAAAGACAGTACTAACAGGTCGCACATATACATTAGTCAGGTGTCTCAAACAGAAGTCGGCCGACTGGATATTTGCTGATATTTTTATCCGTATAAATATTTTTGTCTTATGTATTTCCTAAGGTTTCATATGAATTATTTTCATGTATTATTTCTTTGTTTAGTGAGATATCATTGTGATATTTAATTTCTGTAATACTGTATTTGATTCAAACATCACGTAATATAAATTTTTTCTGAGTTTTAAATAGCTTGTTTCGTACAATCATGTATGTATTGTGTAAATCAATGCTACTTTCCGATACTTTCTGTCCGCTTCATCAACACGACAGGATAGGAGTAACTGAGTATCCTCTGCGTACTGAAAACACTTTAATTACTTGAAGCATGATTTCTCTGCCACTATTCTTCTGCAATTTTAGTTTTTTAATTCGCATTCAAACAATTAAATAACTTTCTAAAAATAAATTGAAAATATTTTATTAGCATAGATATTCAGTTTGTACTAAGGATAATTCTAAATAACAACTATTCAGTTTATGTTTTATTGAATGCCACGGAAGTGAAGAACTGCTGTATGGGTAACAACAACATATTTATTGTTTTCTAACGCAATCAAATAGTAAATGTACAAATTCATTGCAAATGTATTGTAAAGAATGATACAATCAAATAGGGCTATTTTTCTCGACATTAGCGGTAACTTGAAAGCACAGTTTTACTTGCGTGCTTTATCCAGTAAACTTAGACTAGAGTACAATATTAGAAACTGCTCTCCAGATGAGAGCTCGGAACAGTTCGCACAGTGGGAGGTTAGTGGGTATTCGTTGTTGTGTCTTGCCGACCTTCTTACTGGTGCGCTCTGCTGGAGGTTGAGTGGGGCGAGTACAGACAATGAGCCGAGAGTGGGGGCTGGCCCTTCTCTTCTGGAAACAGGAAAGAAGCGATTCGGGGAAACAAACATTCGTATAAGTAGTATACGCCCGTTTTATCTGACCCGATTCCAGTTTTCGAATTACAGATTTTTGTGTACAATTTGGTGTTTTAATTACATTATTACACTGAATAGTTTGTAAGCGGCGGATCACAATGTCTTCATGGTTGCTATCACCAGTAATGCCAGATATATCGACCAGGGCACATAGTGGAATATGTTACTTAGTAGATAACTACATTACTTCTGCAGCGTTGAGATTGTCTGTCGTTGTAAAATAACAGCAGTAGGGTTTAAAGATTAGACAATTTTGTTGTTATCTTCAAGTCTTCATTTAATGAACATAGGAATTATTCCCATGGCAAAGTGCGTTTATTAAGCTATTCTTCGAAAGAATGCATTGTCTACCTTTTATTTGTGTAAAGTTGCAACGGAAATGTCCGTGTATGAAAATAGAAGTGTTATTTGGATTTTGAGGTAAATGCAAGTATCGCCCAAAATTGAAAACATACACTCTTTGAAAAGATTAGAAAATCCAACCACAACCTGTACAGAAGGGCAGTATGCGTTAATGTTTTAATTGTTGTAGTTTTATTGACAAGTTTCAGTCATATTGTTATAAAATTGAACAAAAGTCATTTATTTGTTTCATTTATTTAAAATTTTACACGTCCTCTTAACAGCTTTACAACCGAAAAGGTACTTGGGTGCAAAGAGGAAAGTTATTGTTCATAGTTTACTTAGAAATTTATGCTATTAAATTTATTGAAGCTTTGATGTTTTGATTTGTGTATTTGTAGGTGAAAGATTGTTATATTTTCATCGTGAAAGAACTGTTTTAGGTGCAGTTGGAATGAAAACCAGTAGAAGCATTAGACTGCAGTTTGTTAGAAAATGTAAGCCAAATGTAATTCCTAATAAAATTCACGCACAACACTGTTATGTGAAAGAAATTAGAAATGTAGATGCATTTTATTTAACCACAAAATTGCAGTATGATCTTATCAACTATTTCATCTGCTCTCAATATGAACACAGCGATGATGAACATATATCATTACTGTGTTTAGGTGTTTATTTCGACATATTTCCTCGAACTATTTTTTTTTCATGGGCGAAATTGTAGTGACAAATATATTTTTATTTAGCGTACGATTTTTAATTGATCTTTCAAGAAAGCTATATTTAAAAAAGATATCATGAAAAAAAAAAACGTTTTTACTTAAACTTTGTTAGACATGTGTCGGTAAAGTGAGTAACTTTTGGAGGCCGTAGTTTATTTTTGAATTTTTATGCAATTTGTAAATTTTCATACATCAGTATACGTAACGAATACAGTGTATATATTTACCCGTGCTCAAATTAAACACCTATGGCAACATTGAAAGATATTTTTAAAATTATTGGTCATGAAGAGGTGTTCTTCAAAAGTTCCAGTTTTACCGTCAACATACTTTAACGTCTAGAGAACAGTATAAAAGGCACTCGGTTTGAATTCTCCCCAAAAATACTTCAGCACTTTTCAGTGCAAAACATGTTATGGACCCGTGATTCACAGTTTAACGAATGTAAGCAAAGACTCTTATCCGTTCCGATATATTACAACTACCGCCTCAAAAAATTGGAATATAAAACAATGCTGTAGCCATATAATACGGCAAAGTAAGATAATAATTAAGATTATGTGCTTACGATATTTATCACGTCTATAAAACATGTACCTCTATTCTAAAGTGTTGTTAGGTATAAAAACAATCTAACATTTTAAGTTTAGGTCGTATGATGTGTGATATACCTGAGAAAAATAGAGAAGCAGAATGCTTGAAACGCATCTTTAGAAAAACCTGATTGACTGTTATGTAGGCCTATGTTGATTTTATTATTTAGTTAAAAAAATGAGAACATTGATAATACACTATTTAAATTACCGCGCTGTATTAATAATCTACGCAAGAAAATTATTTGTCAGTTTAGTTTTTACACATTTAATTTTTCCAAATTTGATGTATTTTTAGAAGTAGCATCAAAAATTTATGACATTATATAGCAAGTACTAATAGAGAATTCAAATAAACATTCATCTATGTGTGAATGAACCGAGAGAGATTATGTGGTCAGGTAAAACTATTCTGAAATTTCCGTTTTCTTCGTTTTCTACCTGTTGTCAAAAAACGATAGACAGATTTCTGGTTTCCTCAATTTTCCGAAACCTGATGTGCCACATATTCTTCACACAATATATCTATAGTTTCTCGCCTTCCTTATTTTGCTGTGCAGTTTATTTTCATTAAGTCAATGGAACTTCGTTTAATTTAATCTTTCGACGAAGTAATTTACGTTAAGAAAAAAAAACGTATAGTACTATTGGTAGCACAGCTCTTAAGTACACTACAAAAATATTGTAATCAGTTACTGAAATAATTTTCAATTTCTGGTGAGTTAGGATCGCAAGTCTATTTAGGCGCGCGGGGCATATTGGCTTGTTCCAACAATGGATGACCAAACAAGGCGGATGATAATACCTACTCATTACATGCTCTTGGAGTCGACGTAACATCTGACTGGGTTGCCTAATATAAATATAGCACACTGATGATGCTACCGTGACTTAGACAGTCTAATAGTTTCATTTATCCTAACGAAGCCGAATGTCGTAAACAAAAAGCATGCCAAGGTGTACAATTTGAGTTACTTATTTCAATGTTATATACCGAAAAAACGGATTAAATGTATTACTAAAATTGAATCGCCTAGAGCAAGGCTGATTATGTGATTATTTTACAAATATACAAAGTTCATATTTATGTGTTTACGTTTTGTTATTTAAAAAAAACAATGTTTGTAAATTGATTGAACACTCACTGGGCTTCCAGAGCATGTATTATACAGAGAAATTACTACTGGGCCGTAAGGATTCCAAATCCTTAAGCCAACTGTATTATTTTGGCTCGTTGCTTGTTCTCGTAAGATGCATTTGACGGCGAATAAATGGTATTTAAATTGACTGTCTCTATATATTTTTTGTAACATCATAAAAGAAAAATGTACGCGTGTATGCAAATTATATGTGGTGTGATATTTACGGTGAATTGTTTTTAACATACGAAATATGTACGTTAAGCCTATAATTTTACCGAGATCTCTTGGCTGAGCTGTTTATAGCCTACTATTTTAGGCACACGCTGAAAACGTGTTGGAAAACATTTCTCTGAGGCTATAGGCCTAAGCATATTTTATGATTAGGTAGGCCTACTATATAAACACTGATTTTAAAGATACGATGAATTGGGTGAATACACCTTGTTTGGTGATATACCTAAGTTGGTGATACAAATAATTTTTTTCTAGCACCATCTTAGATTACCCGGAAAAAATTTTCAATTCGGGCCGAGAGAAAATACAGGCTGTCTAGCTTCTTAATATCCATGCGGCGAAGCCATGATATTTACGTTTTAAGTTGTGCACAACAGTAAAATAAGGGTGTGTTGAAATTTGTAAGAGTGCGTGCTCATTCAGAATAAATTTATGGCTTCTCTTTGAATTTTAGGAACTTGCATTAAGTGAATGAATATGTAACCAAGTAGAACCAAGCATCAAACTGACATTATATGAAAAGTAATTCGTTAGGCGACCTTGAACCGTAATATTATGCTACATGCAATGCCTTGATACACATACTATACCAATATTTTGTTTGTATAAGTAAATTACTTTTTATGTGACTTCGCAGTTTGGTCTTCTAAACGTTTATGTTGGTTTCAGGAGAAAAATGTAAAAAATGCTCTTACAGCATGACAGACGTATCTTGTAAAAAAATTAAGTTCCATCATCAAATTTTAAAATAAGTAAAATGTTACGTTATATTCATTTTAAAGCACAATATTATAGAGCCCTAAACACGAGTAGTAGGTTGGTGTGGTCTCTGGTGGGCAGTGGAGGAAGCAGGTGCCTGAGAAGCTCAGTTAGTTCTGCCAAGCACACATATGAGTGCCAGTTGTTGAAAGCCAGGCGACAGTGGCGATCCCACTGGCGAAGAACTGTAACCTTGGCTGATGTACCTTTTTAGAATTATACATGTTCAACGATTTCGCTAGGCAGGTAGAACGAAGGACACTTTTATTCAATCAGAGACGATCCTAATATGGTTTTTATATATTAATTTGTCCCAAAGTCGTTTATCCTAAAATCATTTGTCCTAAAATCGTTTATCCTAAAACCGTTAGTCCTGATTTCGTTTGTCCTAAAAATCGTTTGTCCTAAAATCAACCGTCCTGAAATCATTTGTTGTAAAATTGTTTGTCCCAAAATCGTTTGTCCTAATTTCGTATGTCCTAAAATAATTTATTCTAAAGTCATTTATCCTCATTTCGTTTGTTCTAAAGTCGTTTGTCCTAAAATTACATTTCATTTTTTAAATTCATTTGTCCTAAAATCGTTTGTCCTAATTTCGTTTATCCTAATACAATTTGTCCTAAACTACATTTGTCCTAAAATCGTTTGTCCTAATTTCGTTTATCCTAATACAATTTGTCCTAAACTACATTTGTCCTAAAATCGTTTGTCCTTAAATCATTTGACCTAAAATCGTTTGTCCTAAAGTCATGTATCCTACTTTCGTTTGTCCTAGTTATTTGTCCTACAATCGTTTATCCTAAACAGCATTTGTCCTAAAGTCGTTTGTCCTAAAAGTGTTTGTCCTAAAATTAGGATAAACGATTTTAGAACAAACGACGTGTACCCTTTAGAAGAACTAATAGCGAAATGAAATTTGCAATATTTGATACTGTTATGATTTTTAATATATTTGATTCCACAACAAGCTGATTTTACATGTCATAGATAAATGAATGCTTTATAACTTAAAACTTATATGGTCAAATATATTTGTCGAAGCCTATTCAGAGTTGCGACTATTTGCAAAATTATTCTGTCTCTTAATCTATCACAGAAATTACATCTAAAATACTTACCCTAATTTTCCGTTGCGTTCGATATATTGACACAATAATTTAAACAGACTTGTTAATCGTACTTTAGCTGAGATAGGTCAGCTCAAGTTAGTGTACAGTTTTATAGTAACTTCACGATAAACTGAACAGTTTTTAACACCATTTTGTCTAGAACAATAATTTTAAAAATACTATTTATACTGACATACAATGTTATTTTTAGAATATGGTGCAATCCATACACTTTAATTGTTAGTTAATTATCTTCGTTTATCTTAAAAAGTGACAGGAGACTATGTATAGTACGAAAATTAATAAATAAGCAAGGTTTTAAAAGTGCTCAGTTCATCCCTAATCACCTACAATATGTCGCACCTTACTGTACTTTTCATCACATTTCTACATTTGAGCAATACAACCGAGTTGTTTTTCGTTGTACCGTCTGTTCATTTCTAAAATAAAACAATATTCTACGATTGCGACTAAAATAAAAAGGAATGAAGAAATGCTCTCGCTTAATGGACAGAACACAATATCACCACACTAAAAGTGCTACTGCAATAACGCACTCGGTGATATTTACCCGTGTGTTAACACGCCCGCTGAACACAGCGTGATCACGTGCTGTGTCGAGCGTCACACTTTTCTTGGACAGCAGTTTCTGCTGTTTTGGGATAATTATTCTTTATGTTTAAATGAGAGCAGATATCACAAGTGTATCTGGCAGTTTTGTTTAAAAAAGTTTTGGACGCGTGACACTTAAGTTTTTTTAGCAATAAACTATACGGTTTCAATTAATAAGTCAACTAACCACCTAGTTATATGATTAGCTGAAAACATAGTATTTACTGTCATGGAAATACCAAACATGGTGAAAGCCATTTTAAACGGAACTGTCAAAACAGTTGTCCTACATCTACTGTCGTTTAGAAATAAAAAAAATAATTATCGTAAATATAGTATGCACAGGAGATCATGCCCTTAATGCTGGCAGACATATTCCTTGATATTTCTCCTTTACTTCTTCCCGTCATTGTCCAGATTTTCCTCGTTCTATTCCACCTAGGCGATCCGGGTTCGATTCCCTGTGGGGCTGGTCTCTGGATTTTCGCATGTGGGAATCGTGCCTCCGCTCTTCCATTCCGGGACTGCTCCATACCCACCTCATATCACTCATCACCAGCGCTAAATACCTCTATGTTGAGCGCTGACAAAACTCATTATCGTTTTATTGGTCGAAGAGTTATCTCGAGGTTCTGATTCCTCCCACGCCCCTTCTTCACGTTGCTGTTTCACACTTACCTCCATCACAACACATGTGCCTTCCACCATTTTGATAGCAACTAGCAAATTTGTGCTCAACATTGGTAGGAACTATGTACTAAATAGGCGTTGCTGATGCAATTGTTTTGGTGTAATATAGCCTATAGTGTACTGCGAAGATTGTAATAATTTCCGCAGAAATGATGCGTATTTTCCAACCACTGCACTGCAGTTCAAATGTTCAATTAGCAGTGAGATAGGCGAGGTGGTTAAAAACATCACTGAAAGTGGTTATAATAAATTTTAAAGCATGTATATACGTTAAATTATTATTCGTGTAATGCATTTTGTAAACATATTCTTCGGCTGTGAACACTTACAGGTTACGCTTTCCTAAATTGAATTTTCTTTTTTTTGGGGGGGGGAGGGGTTCGCAGTGTGTAAGTGGTCAGAAAACTCGCTTCCCAACACGGCGACCGGGGTTTAATCTTCGGTGGAGTCGCTCCCGACTTGCGCATACGGAAATGTGGTGAACGTGGGGGGTGGCCACCAGGTTTTTTCGAGGTTCTCCCGGGTTTTGCCTCACTGTCATTATTTCGCTGCTCCGTACACGCTTCGTACCACAGTGCCTTGACCTTCCTTTAAGGTGCTGATGGAAATGTTTACACAGTAAATAAATCGTACTTTTACAAGAGTACGTTAGCAAACTAATGTTAAACATTTATCAGTCTAGTAGGCGCCGCAACAATAATGCCATAAATCATTGAAGATTATAAATTTTCAAATTACCTTAGGTAAAACAAAATAAACTGTTTGTCAATTTTTTCTTTTTTTCTTTTGGTTTTTTCTTTTGTTTCTCGTCAAACAATTGTATAATATGCAAAAATTTAACTGTCAACATACAAATAATTATTTGTAAACGTGCAAAGTATTTGTGAATTCAGACGTATTTGTATATTTCCAAGCTTTTCAAGTAAATTTTACAATATTTTTGTAAACTCACAAAAATTTTTGGGAAGCAACTTTGAATATTTTTTTGTAAACGTGAAAAACAAATTTACCTTGTTTAGTGTTTGTTACCAAGAACGAAGGTCTACATGATCAGTAGCTGCAACAAGGCTTCCAGCCGTGTAATACTCCTCGCTATCTGACAAACCCAACACCAAGAATTCCAGATTATCTCGATCCAGTAGCTATCGGTGTCATTCAATGCTGTTAGCCACACGAGGTGATGTCATTTCCGTGAACATGCAGTGTAGAAGTGTTGAAACCTTGTTGCTAGGGCGTTTCCTAAGAATTGTAGTTAGGCTACACTGACTTTAAAAATATTTAAATTTATATTTTGAGGAAAACACAACTTTCTAATAGAAATATTTATTTGACAAAATAATTGCGTGTGTACATCCGACAAATTAAACGTATATTGAAATAGTATATTTATTAAAACGTTAAACTTATTACACAATTATGTATTGCAACATGCATTTTGTGATGAACTAATTTACAACAAGTTCTGTTTACATTTAACTTCACTTGAAACAAAACAATTCAAAGTTGTGCATTATGAATATCTTTCTATGACGTAATTTTAATCACATTTCTTCTTTCATTTAACATACACTTTTGATCTGATTTTTCAGTCTTAGTTTACTCCAGCATTTACACCACAATGAAATACATGACTATTATTCGTTGTTACAACACAAACAAATTGTGTTGATTGATGTGAGGGTATTACAATTGTTCATGAAAATATACACCTAAAAATCCATTCAAACATATACAATTATTAAACTTATACATTTGAACAATGCTCACACGGAAAATTCTTTAATAAAATTACATGTAACACGAAAATGAACAATTTAAGTTTCTTATTTTCTTTAATTATATACATAAGATAAGTTTTTCTCTGTGAGAGCACATTTTTGTATGTCGGAAAGAAAAATTAAACACAACACAATTAAATTGGAATAAAAAAAAAGTTATATATATATATATATATATATCTCAGAAAAATAATAACAGTTAAGAAAATTCTATCAATGCGACCACTACTACACTGTAACTTTTTTTTTAATTTGTAGCAACTTTCGTAAAACCGAGTTTACGTAAGGTAAATAATGAAAATGTGGATGTGTCACTTTACGAAATAACAATTTTTAAAAATGTGCGCTGTGAAGTGAGGGAAAACTGTATGGTTTCTCACAAAGCTCAGATCCTTCAAGTTTACAATTACAAGCTTGGCATTTTAAACTTAGCTAATCAGTTCAAATTGTAAAACTGGAAGTTTCTCGTAAAGCTGTTTCAAAGGAATTAATTTTCCATTAAATACTTATCAAACAAGGTAATCACAATAATATTACTAATGTTGACGTAAGTATTTAGCTGCAAAATAATTTGCAATAATTTGAAACTCCTCTGCAGGCACAAGAAAGTATAGTTCGCGAAATACAAGTACGCCACTCACACCCAGCTGGTTCAAGATTATAGTAGCGTCTGCCTGACGATTCACTGGAAATATGTCACGGATCTTCATCAAGAGGTTGGCACGCAAGTTGCCGGCTGCAACTACGAACAGGCCCAAGGTGCAAACTACTCGCAGCAACTTGAACCACACCCAGATGAAGACGTGAAGCTTGTCGAGGACCTTGTTGTACGGCAACTCGCAGAAGGCAACGCCGTCCTCCGGGATGTCGCCGGCGAACATGCAGCAGATCACCTTCTTGGGGAAGACGATGTCCATCGGACTGTCCTGGTGGTCGGAGCCCCACAGCTTATGGTTCAGCACGTCCCAGCCGTACGTGAAAAACTCACCGTTGAGGAACTTGTCCGTTAGGTTTATCTGCACCCAGCCAATAACAAAGAAAAGGAAGTTACAGATGAGGAATTTCGACGCGATGTTTCTCTCCTTGTAAAAACGTATGGTCATTTCTGTTACTCGAATCTTCTCCCGAAGGCTGGCAGGGTTCCCTCCTGTCTCAGGGCGTGCCAAGATGCGCGTAGCCTCTTCTACATAGCAGCGTTGCCAAAACATCCACATTAAGCATGGAATGTAGAATAATGATGCTTGTGTGATGAGCAGGATTACAACTGCATCGTAGTAAGAGGCGTTTTCAAACTTGGGTGATGTGTTGATGTAGTGATTTGAGCAAGGTGTCTTACCTTTGGAGTCGGGTTCTTGTCCATGGCCGAGGTACAATGGCTGCTGCAAACACTCCTCAGTTACGTTGTACGAGGACCGTATCAAGACTGTCGGTACACAGCGTATGTCATCACCCACAAGCTGAAGAAACCAGCACATGAACGCAGAAATGAGTAACATGGACGAGCATGTGAGACTAAACGGAATGAAGAATGCCATCCTCTTTACGCAAAGCGATTAGCTTGAAGTGACTTATTAATCCGGTCAGTCAATAAATGTACACAAAACACCCGTAAACTGTTCACCACACGCGTTTAGCCGATCACCGGAATTCCTGATCTGACTTGGTCGAGCGTAACACGATGAATAATCGCAGTGTGTTGTCACCCGAGCAGCGATTGCGTGGAGCGCGTGGGGCCCAGTATTGCCAACCGCAACGAAACTTATTTCCCAACTAATACATGGTAAAGAATATTGACGGAATACGTCACATTAACAAGAAAGTACTCACAAAAAGTAAACAAATGTTGAAAAAATACATATTATTTACAACCCGTTTCCCGCATGTATCAGATTTTAAAATATTCCTTGTGTAGAAACGTCGTAGGCACTGAACCGCAAGAAGAAATCATAGCAGTTATAAGAAAAAGTAGTATACCATTAAAATATTTAATTCTACTTTTTGTTAGAGCATAATATGCATTACACATAAAAATACCTACGTGAACAAATATTTTAGTTTCCTACATTTAATTAATAAACAAGTTTATGCGAGAAAGTGATGTGTAGGTAGGGTTTACATTTAAAAAATGACGTTAGTTCATTAAAACATACGTATAAAATAAATGAAAGAGGCATTATTTTTGGAGGTCTTAACATAAAAGAGTTATTTTTATTTTAAAAAAATTTTAACAGAATTTGTGTATATAATATTGGTGTCTTGTAGGTTTGCACGGTGTGCTTATGTGTGTGTGTCAAGAGTGTTGACATGGTCGTAGATATGTGTATACCGATTTCTTTGGTGGGAGAGTGAGACAAATAAAGCTGGTATCCATTGATAATTCGTCGGAATAAATTTGATTTGTGCGTGCCATACCATAACATGGAACTCACTACTGGCAGTAATATTTTTAGGAGATAAAGTAGGGAGGGTTTCAAATCATATACATATCACGTATTCTCATATCAGTAGCGTAGCTCGACCTTTAATATATTCGTCCTCTAGATTATTTAAGCAATTAAATTAGGCCATTTCATCGAGAATTTTTTTTCATGTACAACAAAACAATTATCATATATTGAAGATAAGAATTTTCGAAACTTAACTCCAACTTTTATTCTGAAGTTAAATAAAACACGTCATTGTCTGTACAGCAGGCTAGCTTAGTACTCTGTATAGACTAACAACTTAATCTACAGTCACAATACGCAGCGTTTTCATTGGCTAGGAAATCATCTTGTGCCAGTTATAAAAAACATATTTACAGAAATAAGTAAAATGTATATCTACCGAATCACTAAATGTTCAAACATTTGAGGTAGTACATGCAAATTAGCAGGGTCTAAATATAACTGTTTCATATGTACGGCTCACAACCAAGTTTTTCAGGCGTTTTTTAGTTGTTCATGACCGCAAATTTGTTTTGAGCCATTTTTGATCCACCGAAGACTGCCGAAAAATATTCTCTTCATATTGCCAAGACAGGACATCAGTTTCAGGACACACAGCTAAAGAACCAATATTTTTCTTGTTAAGAAGACAGTCATCTAGATATTTCAATTGAACGTTTTCAGAAACAGGCTCATTAGATTCTACCATACCGCTCATGTACAAATTCTTGGCTTTTAATTCGTAAAATTTGTTTTAAAATCTAAAATAATATAATGTGATCTGATAGAACCAATTTTATGTATAAGTTACATAAAATAGTTTCTACCAGGAGACATTATTCATTTACATTAAATAACAAATATAACGACTTAAGACCAAGAATTTGTAAATCAGGTGTACACTGCAAAAAATTTTCCTTAAAAGTTATTATCCCAGACGCAGTATGGTACAGTTACCATATTTCCGTCTTGCAAATACGCAATCGTTTATAGTTGTTACAAAGTGAGTCTGGTAACTTCAGTATAAATTTGACTGTTTTATTTAAAGGTTTAAGAATGTCACCATGGATGTCTGGGTAACTATTCTACCATACCTACTTTCTTAGCCCTCTTATACGCACGTCTGGTAAATTTACAAACTATTTTTTAGAGTGTAGTGGAATCTTAAAACTAATCTCCAACTCTCTTAACACAACTTCCAATGATTGCAAGGTACTAAGTCTGATCGTCTACTTTTACTGGAATGGTTGTTAATCAGGCCACTTCTGTAAAAATATTTGTAGTAATACTGAAATAAATTTAATGCGAGCAACTTAGTTTAAAATGAGTGACATTTTTCAGTATATGGTCCATAAGCAGACCAGCATGGTAACCCACAAGCATCTGAGTATAATATGAATGCTTGTGGTACACTTGGGGTTTGTTAATGTGTGGGCGATTTGCACAATGTCTCGCACTTGGAATGAACAATCATTTTAATAGTGGCCGAAATTAAGTCTTAAATCTTAACAGTCCCTATGCATCATGTATGCCACATGTGGCCTACCGCCTGTGGGTGCCTTCATATGGGCTGCTTTATTACAATCAGATTTGCACAAGTGGGCCAGTTGATGTTTGCTGTTTGGGAAACTCCTCAAATTCCGCATCGAATACAGTGGTATCGTTGTTTGTGGCCTTTGATGCAAGTAAAAATTAGGCTTCTTAAAATTTTTATCTTAACTTCAGAATTTATTGAAAGTGTGCTTCAAACAGCTCCAAGCGTGTCGTATCACTCTCTACTTCATTTGCGAGCAATAACAAACTATTCATACAACTTTTGGTTAGCTGAAGTCGTGTTTCGATTTGTTTACGTGACATCTTGAGTAAAATAAAAACGAAGGTAAACAAACAATGTCAGGTTCAATAGCTAGTCATGTCTCGAAGTGATGCAGTACAAGCAATTCGAGATATCGATCGCAAGGTCGGTTACAGTTCACTCGAGACAATCAATAAAACAAAATTATCCCCTCAGATAACCACAACAAATTGACTCTGGCACATTAAGAAACTTTATTTCTTCACAAGTTCGTGGATAAATTACATTAACAGTGAAAAATATGCTTCACTGTTTTTTGTGATCTAGTTAATCTGGCCCGGAGAGAACGGTACTAATAACGATAAATTACCTTAGGTCTCATGAGCGATGCGTACCTCACAATGTCGCCAAAATGCGCCTTTACTAATATAGTTACTTGTAAGATATCCGGAGGACTACTTACTTGCGAAGTAGTTGAGGACTAATTATACGTAAATTAATGTCTTAAACTCCGATGCAACGAGAATTTATTGCTGTAAATTGGCCGGCATGTGCTGTATTATTTTGTTATCTTTCTAGCTATCACAACTAATCCACTGTTCACGACATCACTACGTTGCTTGTGTCCATTAACAAGATCCTTTACTCCCGCCTTCCATGTCCCGAGCCATCACTCGTCTTACCCACACTCACACACGTCTCTCTCGCTCACACGTCCGTGCCTCCTGCTGCCAACCTTTGCTATCTATACTACAGTGCAAAAACACAACCAAAACCCACAGAATATTGACACCTTTCGTTAACAGACATAAATGAAACCATGTTCATGTAGACAAACTAGGAAAAAAATTATAAGAAGAAAGTGCTAATATTAAAAAATCCTTAAACTTTAAAGTGAAAAGTATCCAACATTTATGTTTAGACAATTTCGTGTCCAAGTCATTTTGGAAGACAACACTACTAATTTAATAAATAAATTTATTTATTATGACTCAAGCAGTTTAGGACAGATTTAGTTCACGTGTTATGGAGTGGTTATTAAATACTAGACCACTGAATTCTTAAGTGAAGTGCATTCTTGTAGATACGTTATTTTGGATTACAGCACTCACAAAGTTATAAATGCTCACTACCGGGATCTGAAATGATTCTCATTGAATATTTATGATTTGACTGTTCATTCACTGAGTAATGTTTTTAAGAGGGTCTCTAATAAGTTGGTTAGTCATTTTGGAAGATAGTATACGAACAATGGTACCTTCTCAAATGTTCCTCACAAATAAATCTGAATTTTGAAAAGACTACATTAGGCCTTACCAATAAATAAGAAATATATACTTAAACATATTTGAATTTTCTATAAAATTTTACCAATTCCCACTACACATTTAAGGAACACATTTTATTACACACTGATATAAAAAATTTTATGTCTCTAGAACCAGAATTTTTTTTTATAGTAGCTGGTTGGGGGAGCAAAGCTTTTACATTACACCTACTTAACTACAGCGTCATTTAGTCACAATTTGTTTTAAATGTCGATATATTTATCTTTATTGTGAAGGCAAAAAAAATCAGGTCGTATTGCAATACCTACCACAAAATTTAAAACATTTCAACAATACTTGCTATGCAAGAAACATCAACAACACGCATCAACTATATTAACACACATATTGTTTTGACAGCAATATTAGTAAGAGCGCAAAACTTGTGTCGGTATATATTTACACAAAATAACTTGGAAAAACTGCATAATTTCCATTAACATTGACATAACATATTAATAAACGAGGGTAAAGAGATTTTGGCGAATACGTAACTGCAGTATTGTGAGAACAAGTGATGTGTTATGAATGTTATATGTAGTCGTCAACTGCGTTATGTTACGACTTTCTTCTTGCCTGCATTAGTGGAAAATCCGGCGATCTTGTCCCTTAGTTTGTTTATCCTATTATATGACAGTTCTAGGTTGTGCATTTCTAACGTATGTGTGGTCCCTTGTCCCAGAAAAGAGAACTTCCATAGACATTCCTGAATATCTGAGGGCAAGAACACCTAGATGAGACTTGCATCATGGCTACCCTCCCAGTGAGTAAACTGCTCCTGGGGGCTTATTCTGAGTTTCGTGGTAACGAAGCGATAGTCGGTATGAAGCAACTGTGCCGCGGCCTACTGAAAAAGTCGTTTCCTTTCCAGTCCACAAAATCCGTATTCAGTTATAGTCGGTAAGAGGGCCAGCGCGTTCGGTTATCTTCGGGTGCACCGATTTTTTTCGCAGCTACGAACAGAACCCTATCGTCTGCTCTCATGTTTGGCAACTTACAAAGGAAATTTTACTTATCGAAATTACGATGGGATGCGCTGAATTCTATTAAAAATGATATTTGTAATAACAGGTGAAATAGTATTAACTTAAATCGATTGTTTAAAGACATATGCCATAGAATTAGTTTAATATGGAATTCTAATAATGGATACTTGATTTGTATTTCATGGAGAATTTGATGAGTTATTGTTGGTAATCTTTAGTGAATGCGGGTTTTTTCGCTTACTTTATTTACAACATATTTGTATTGGTTTTGAGAACAATTTTGCGTAAATTTAATTCTGAATACGGAAATGTCTCGCCAAGGACGAGTAACTGAACGGCAGCAATGCATAATTTTAGATTTTATGGAGGCTCATCCTGATTTACTCAAAGGAAAATTCACGCCAAAGTTCACGTCGGCACAAAAAAAATCGGTATTGGACGCAACTGACTGAATTGCTGAATGCTGATGGTATTGGCCCAATGAAAACCGAGGACAAATGGATAAGGGTATGTGTATATTTATTATTCAAATTGTGTGTACATAGAATAGCAATAGTACAGGAAATACAATTAAATCCCCTAGAGCAAGCTCAACATTGTGGTCAATTACAATAATTATTGTACTATAAATTTAATTGGCTTAATAAATATCATGACATTAAATAAACCATGTACATTGTGTGGTACACTCAATTACTCATACTGCACATTGAAACTACAAACTTTTTCTGGTGACCGTATCTAAGTAGCTATATAAATAAGGCTAGCTAAAACTTGGTCTTAATGGCTAGAAGTATATAGGCATATTCTTTGGTTTCTGTTATGCATAACACATGCTATATAGTCCTTGAGCAACTTAGCTTTATGTTGTATGTAACTATATATTCCGACATTAAACACATCTAGGAATAACCTTTACATTTTATACAATGCAGTTTCTTGTATACCACAATTCACTAAATTTAGTTTACCTACTTTCACTACACTTTCAAGTCATGTATACATTGTATGAATGACTGTATATTTTAAGTTAAACCGTTGTAAACACAATAAACATATCACTATCATAATATTAGTGTTCGAAACATTATAAACTGTCAAGAATGATACTTAATTTAAGAAATAACGTACTATATTAACTAGCAACATGAATACTTACATACTCATGAACTTAAAACCTAACTCTTCCTGCAATGTAGCCCAAGTATTTCATAGTGTTATCAGGTCTACACTCGTATAACTTTTTTATCTCATAATTAGGCTATATATCCTAAACATTGCATTTCTCTTTTTCCAGTTGTCACTGTTGTAATGTTGCAGATGACAGTGGCATGTAGCTATAAGTAGATGATGTACTAAATTTTTTTGTTACAATATTACAACTTCCGGTAATATGGTAATATGTACCTATGAATTGCAACTAACAATAAATGTAACAGCAAAGAATTCTTACCTTAATTTTTTTGTATCCAAGTTTTGGTTGATAGTTTTTATTTCCTTGTAGCATGCAAGCACATTTCTGTTGAAATGAAGATTTCATGATCTTCAATTGGAATTCAATTTGTGATTTAAAATTCACCATATTGCAAAGTAAATGCTCTAAATATTACACATGGCATATTTATTACAGCAAAGGCAAAAATTTTTGCAAATGAACAATGAGCTGAATAATTATTTAATGTCTCAGTCTGAAGCAGTTCCTTTTGGCCTACCTCAAAACCCTCTCCCAAAATTATTGTTGGGTACATCCAGATTGTTAGTGTGTAGCCAGGATTTGTGTAAAAAAGGGGGGGGTTATTGTAGCAGTTTTGTTAAATAAATATTGGATTTTCTACAGGTAAAATTGTATTAATTTTTAATGTGAAGTTTTTCTATTTTTGTGTAACTTGGGAAGTAGTCTAGATTTTGACATTTACCTTCTGAGAAAGGGGTATGTAAACAGGATTGCAGAGGTCTTGGTTTTCTAAAAAGTTACAAGGGTTTAAAGGTCTACACAATATAGCTGTTAGGCACATTTCTAAGAAGAGAAATGCTTGAGACAAACTATATGAGCATATCTTTAAAGCGATAAAAAGGGGGAGAGTTAGGGGAAACTTCCCCAGAAAATTTTTAATTTTCAAGGTGCAAGAGTGCTATTTTAGCAATTTACGTAATGAAATAATTTTGTTTTAACTTGTGAGGGGGGGAATGGTAGAATGGTGCAAGGTTTTTCCTCGGAAAATTTTTGAATTTGAAGGCACAAAAAAGGGCTATTTAGCTTGGTTTTCCTAACTAAACATTAAATTTTCTGCTAGTAAAAATATTACTAGTTATTGATATAAAATAAAAATAATATTTTACGGTAAGGGGGGGGGGCTACAACCCTCCTCCCTGGCTACACCACTGGTTACTACTAATGTAACACTAGGCGAAAGTGACAGTTTTCTGCCCAAAATTGAGATGTTAGCAACAATAAATTTCACTCGTGGCACAATTACACTAAAATACAATACCGCACAAACAAATATTTTGTTAGGTTTTAAAATTTTCACAATATGTAGGATGGTATTTAAAAACTAGCTCAGATTTAAATTGTATAACTTAAAGAATTGTATTTTTTTATTGACACGGATCGACTGGAAAAGTGCCACAAAGGCAAAGGCCGCCAGAATCAGGTGCCTCGACAACAGTACAGGTGGTGGCCCACAAAAAGAGGCCTTAACAACTGTGGAGGAACGATTAATGGCTTTGATTTCGTGGTACTCTGCTACTGGCTTTGAAGAGCTGCGGGAAGGTGGCACAAGAGTGCGAAGAGCTCTTCAAACAGTACCAGACGTGCAGCCATCAGCCACAGAAACAATTTTTTTATGTGAAAAGTGGCCTCTAGCTTTCGCCCACGGCCAATAACTCCAATCAATACACGAAACGAGTCAACAATTAGAACCAATATCCGTCAAGAGAAAACACTATCAAACTTTATAAACTTCCGGGACATCACAAACATGTAATGTGCCGAATTCCCGACACAGGATCCAAAAAAACAGAACCGTCCACGACGGCAGCTACTGAAGAACTTACCACAGAAACAACACTGGCACCAGAACTTCCACCAGCAGCAGGGCTCAGAATAATAGCAGAGCTCACACCGGTGGCAGAGCCACCTGCGATAAAGTGTACAACAGCAGCAGAGCAAATACCATCATCAATTTTGACCACTGTCACTAATAGTAACATTTTTATGCCCGAATTTTGTGCGACTGATTTTTTTGTACATTCAGCATAGCCCAAATAACACCACAACAGCTTCCACCTCTGCTGCCACCACCACTACTTTTACCCCTACCACCACCAATACCACAACCACCACAACCACCACTACCACCACCACTTCCACCCCTACCACATCTGTCAGTGAACAATATACATTTTATACTACCCCTACCACCCAGTCTCGAAAGAAACAGAAAACAGATGCCACACAATCCACCTTTGCTGCATCTTCTGCTGCTTTTCAGGCTGTCGAAGAAAGGAACGTTGCAGCCCGGCAAGAAATAGCGTCTGCAATAAGTAGACTTGCTGCTGCTTCAGAGCAACAAAATGAACTTCTTCAGCAGCAAACTCAGGCTACCTATGCAGTTGCCAATGCTTTGAATGTAATAGCTTCTGAAATATTAAATACCACACACAATAATATTTAAGTTTTTTTTATGTTAATCTTTAATTTTTAAGTGCATTGATACCTCAGTAAAATTGTCTTACAACTCTTAAATATATGGGACTGCTTAGTAAAAATAAATCTCTCATTTGCAGCAATAATGCAGTTTAATCTCTCATTTGAAGCAATAATATAGATTAGAAATTTTATGCACCAAACAAATTGTGCCTTAATTAGGGCATAACTCAATAATGGGCAATTTTGTGTTAGACTTATATTCTTATGTATTTTTCAATGATCTTTTGAATGGTAATTCAGACACTTATGTAATAATCATATTGCACCAATTAAGTTGCTATAATGTTAACAGCAATCATTATCTCACTATTTACTCTTAATAAAACTTCACAGGCCCGCCCCAAGATTCTTTGAGACCTGCAGACCTCAAAGTTGGTCACTTTTTCCAATAAGTGGTCACTTTTTCCACTTTTTTATACGTTTTTAGTTGTTTTTTTTTTTTGAATGCTGTGCATGCACTTATAAATATGCAGGTTTTCTTTCTTTAACTAGTGTGAATGAAATAACAGGCTGATGTCGGTGCAGAGTACATCTGTTTGTTGATGTATGGAAGTATTTATGTCTGAAAGAACGTTTAAATGATGATGTCCTTAAAATGAAGAGTACCATGAGAATGTTTTCAGTGAAACCACAGCTAGTCCCGAAGAGGTTTAAGATATTCAACATACAATGTAAAAAAAGAAAACTAAAATATCTAGTTAATTACGTTATTAAGAATATTAATAATGTACTGGCGAAACTATTGACTTTAAAGACAAAGTTTATTGATGAAAAATGTTTCTTTAGAAGTTTGAAGTTGTCGTACGTAAAGAAAATTGTAGTTTACTGACTTTGAAAAGTACCCTTTTTGTTTAGGTTAAGGTTGGGTATGTTTTTGTTAGGCTAAGTCAACGAGCTATATAGTTAACTATATAGCTCGTTAGGCTAGATTATTTTACCTTTAAATTTTCCATTTTTTGTTGGGGTAGATTACGTATTTAAGGTTAGGTTACCTTAGGTAAAGTTATGTTACCTAAGGAAAATGGAAAACATAAGGCTAAAATAACCTAACCTAAACTAGCTTTCACTATGATAACCTAACCCAATGAAAAACGTAAAATTCAAAAGTGAGGAAAAATAGAATTTCCTTACCTACCCTACTACTTTTAGCATCTTTAGAAATATTTTTCTTTAATTAACTATGGCTATAAAATAAATAGTTTGGCCGATATGCAGTGAGTAGTTATTCTTAATGTTTACTGGAGAATGTAGTACCTTAACTTTGAATTTAAAATGTTTCGTTATTGTTCAAATGTTCAGTGCATAGTGTCATTGTTTCATTACGTATATTTTATTTAATAACACAGGCAGATGTGTTTGAATTTGTCTTCACTTAAAATTTTTTATATAGTACTGGTTCGCTTAAGTTACTCTAGGCCAACAGCTTATGTAAATCAGCACCTTGGATCCTAGACCATCAGCATGTCGCTGCCTACCACACACTTCAAATGTGCTGTGAGGCATAGGGAAATACAATTTTTTTAAGGAAACTATGCCACGTGTGTCCATTGTGCTAATATATGTACAGAAAATCCACAAAATTCTTTAGCCTTAGAATCTGTAGCAAGTGTTTTGCAAAAATGGCAAGTGGAGATAGCCAATACTACAGAGTACATAATACCGACTATGTTTCCGCAAATGCATGTGTTGTTATTTTGTCACTTTTGATTACTTTTAGGTTAACTTTGTCACTTTTTTTTTACCAGAATTGTCACTTTGGTCAAGTGTTGCACCACTTTGAGGCCTGGCTGGGGCAAATCAGAGTGTTTGGGTCTCTACCTTCCATAGACCCCCAGACACTTCCCCAAATTGTTAATCAGTGGGGCCCCTCACGAATTGGGGCCCGGGCAGTGTGTACCCAACCTACCTCCCTCTCTGGGCGGGCCTGAAACTTTAAACATGATTATCTCAGAACCATATTTTTTTAGTTGTGACCCTGTTGACTTTGAGGTGCAAAATATTTAGAGGGTTTTTATAGAAAGCAAAATTGTTTTTCATTCTTCAGGTTTCAAAATACAAGGACTCTTTAATATAGGCAAAATTTGCTAAACTCGGTATCATTCAATATTAATTCTTCTAAGAATTTTTTTGACTATATTATAAAAGCCAAGCGATATTTTTGTCAACAGACGAAATATATAAGGAATTTGAGCATTTTTATCTTAATATGCCGAGTATATAAATTAAACGAACGTGATTCGCTAATGTGTTATTTAATGCCAAGTTGTCGCAACTTCTAGTGCTTCATCCTCATCCCACACGAATCTTCACAATTTGTTCACAACCACTGCAAATCATTGCTAAACCTTAAAAAATATCAGCGTCATAGCCAGAATTGTGTAGAGAAAAAGAAACTTGGTGGAGGGGGGGGGGGGTTAATATGATAATTTTATAAAGAGACCTTGCCTGAGAAAAAGGAACAAAGAGCACCCTTTTCAAGCGAGAGTCGCAAAGATAGAATATAATGAAACCTCTGTATAACAAAACTAAAAGAGACTGAATATTTGTGTGTCTGTTATATGGAGGTTCTTTATAAAGAGGCAATGGTGTTGTGTATGTACTGCTAGTTGAAACAGTAATTATGTTACACTTGTTCTTTTGTATAATATCACTGTAAGAAAGGTATTGTGTTGAGTTTTTAGATGGAATTTCAGTAGTAAAATGTTTAAAATACAGAAGTTTTTAGGCTCATAAGTTAAAATTTACCAAACATTTGCAGCCACTTAAAAAAAAAATGCATGTCAAAAAAAATTTTTCCACTAGTTCTGTTTCAAACAATTTGGTAGGTATTTAAATTTTACAACAACTAATTCTTAATTTGGAAATTTACTTTCTGCAAGTTTTATAACATGCTGAAACTTATGGATTCATTACTGTTTGTTTAAACAATTGCGTTGACGCTGTATCCGGTGAGAGTGAGGTAGAAACGGAGCTGCGTTGGAATGCTCTGGGCGCCACCGGGTTAAGCGTGTAGCCGGGAACACGAGGCTCGATGGGTCGTGGTCTGTTCGTACCGGCATGCCCCTCTCTCACCTGGCGAGTCGAAACAGCTGCGGATCGGAAAACGCAGGGAGGATCTGGAGAAAACTACACCTTACATGGACACTTATGGGGCGGTCCACACCCCCATACCCTAGGGCCTTAAGCGAGCCAGTTCCAAATGACGAAACAAAGTAAAACACTGGGCCGGATAGTTGCACACGCACGTTACGTTTCTCGCTGGACGAATCAGAGTCCCGAAGCGCACCACGTCTCTCTCGTTCTGTCCGTCGCGGCCGCTGCTTCCAGACTGCCTTCTTCATGCACTGGCAGATGGCCGGGATGGCAGGTGTCCTGCACTGGCAGATGACCGGGATGGCAGGTGTCACACGTTGGTGTCAAGTTCACACATGCCCTGCCACTGTCACTGATCTGCCACACACACTCAAGTATCGCACATCTGCCATTACCAACCAGCGCACGCACACCTGCCACTGACACACTCTGCGAACACCTGCCGTGACCAGGTGCAACTCCACCTGGCCTGTGGCCTGGTACGACGACAGCGTACAATACAGATTTTTGAAGTTATAAATTCAATTCTATGAAACAAGGCAAACTTTAAAATATTTTTTTTACATTGATTATCCTGAACATTTTTGTTATTAAGGGTTTACATTCCAAAGAGGCGAAAAATTTTTGTTATAAGTAGTCAATAATGCCTTATTTTATATACAACATTGACAAAGCCAAATGTAAACTTTCTTATAAAGAGGTTTGTGTTCTAAAGAGTTTTACTATGTGGTAGAAGTTTTACTGTGTTGTATTTCAGGGTACAAAATAGTGTTATTTTATCTGTTTTCGTAATTAAACATTAAACATCTACCTTTGTCACTGCATAATTATGATGCCAGGATGTTACCGATACATTGCAACAATTTAGGATAACATAGTCTAGCAAAGCACGAGATAACGTTTACGTAGAACTGAACAGTGAATCACATACGAGACACTACTGATTATCATGCTGAAAACGATTGAATAATTAAGACATTTTTTATGCCAACACACACACACACACACAAGTAAATTACTTGTGTTACTTTGCCATATTGTCTTGCATTTGCATATTTATATACTTTTAGGGTAACATTTGTAATAATTAATCTTGAACCTATGCACACATAATTACTCTGTAACTTTTGTTTTTCCAAGAATTTTATTCAGACATGTTTAAAAACAAAATTTTATGAAACTAATCCTCCACTGCCTTCTAGCTTCAAAATTAAGTTCATCTAATATGTAAAGGCAAGCATGCCACTTCAAAATTTTGAGAGTTGTGTACAAAAATAAGAAATGCATTTGTAGTGTAATAGTGCAAATATTTGCATTTATTTTGTCTCACAGCAAAGGAAACGTCTTTAATGAAAAAACCTATGGCAAAAAAATATATTTTAGCAAGGTTACCAAGTGTAACATACAATATTTGGTAACGAAATTGTGTTTAAGCAAACACGTGCTTTCATACTCAACTGAATAATGTGATGTAAATTGTTACTCGACTATTAAAAAGAGAAAAATAAGCTGTTTGTTTCTTCTTTCATACTTTTAATGAATCTTGAGTTGTTAGGCACAATAATAGGTATATATGTAATGTTAAATATATTGCACATTTAGGTTTTTTTTTTGTATATGCTTTCTTAGCTAATATGTAAGTTTTTAAAGTAAATTTGTTTGTTAACTGTGATCACTTCAATGTCATTCATTTTAGTAGCTTCAATTGTATTTGTAGATGGTATACAGAACACATACTAGCCATTGTTTTAGATGTAAGTGAATGCTTAACCCATTAGCATGTAAACATGATGTACAATTAGTTTTCTTTGTATTAAAAAACTGTATCTATTATGTTTTGTAGCATTAAGTAAACTGTCAATTTGTGTGTCAGTAACTTATTTGCAACAAACAGTTTTTAATATTCTGAAGTAAAAATAATTTTATCAATTAAATTAGGTTGGAAAAATTGTTTTCTTTCTTTTATTACTGACGACCTTTGTATCTTATTTTCTTTAGCCTTATCGAAAGCCACTATACAAGTAATGGGAATAAACCAACTTTAGGGTTTCTGCACTTATAAGTACTGTAGTATACTTTCAGTATGTTGATGTGCAGGTGTTGATTTCTGTTTAAGAGTAAAGCTACTTATCCTATATGAAGTACTAGTTGCGGAACAATTTCCAATATATTTTTTTTCCTTACAGATTTGTGAAGGTGATAACATTACAATAACAACAAGTAAATTGTAGGCAAAACCCAGTTGTTTATTCGCTAGCAGATGTGTAACAAATTACAAGAAGTAAGCACAAGATAGGAAAGTTCATGTATTCCACTAGTTTTTCTAGTTACGTATAACTTTTTAAATAAAAAATCATATTAATTTTTTTTAACATCTCACTATAAACAAATGCTATAAGATTGCACACTTTCTTTATTAACGGACTGTACATTAAAAGATACACAGAAAACTAACACATAGTTTAAGGTACATATACAAAAAGGTACTTATATTCAAATGACATATACAAGTACTGATTATAAAATTTAACATTCACAGAATGAATGATTTTGGTAAAAATATAAAAAGTAAATACGCAAGAGCTGTGAATATATTTCTGTTGAGATTACCACCAGCAACAACCAACAGCAGGAAGAACATGAACTGCAAGAAAAAAAATGAACATTTAATGGCAATTCATTTAACACAAAAAATTGCTGAATTGAAAATGTTTTCGTTAACGATGTTCATTAAAATTCCTAGGGTCGTCAAAAGATTAACGAAAGCCTAAAAACCAAAAAATATTTCAGAAAATAGCATCTTGCCTATACATACAGTCCAAATTTTTTTTTCAACTATACACAGTATAATCAAAGGTCATCTGTACTGCCAAAGGCTGGACCAATGATAGAAAATTATCTTTTACATAAAACAACCAATTCTGTTATTTAAAAAATTACAGGCAGTTTCAAAAATTATTTCTGTCAAAACAATAATGTAAAAGCTTCGAACATATGAGAAAAACCTAGTTTTTAAATATATATATATATATATATATATATATAAGCTGTAAGATTTAAACTAACTACATGAGACCTATAGACAGTCTTATAGATATGTAAGAAAACATCCCAAAAATACAAAAACTCTAGATGGTAACTAACAATAACAAACTTGTTTTTACATGAAACTCATGAGATGTAAGAATTCCATTACCTATATGAGACTTACCAACTGTTGAGCAAATAAATTGAACACATTTTGTTAAAACAACACTGTTGAATGTTGGAACCAATGATAAAAACCTAGCTATTAATCAGAAGTTACTAGTAGAAGAAATTATACAAGTTGCATTAAACCCATAGAAAATTCAACAGACCAATTTTTTGGAAAATTTACATGATAAGTACACACTTTAAATTTTAAAACTGTATGAAACATATGAGCAGTTTTGTAACAAATTTCATCACATTTTATCGAAACAATACTGCACATGGCCAGAACAAATATAAAAACTTGCTTTTTTATGATAAGTACACACTACCAGTTTTAAATTCACTATATGACACACATGAATAGTTTTTTAGTTACGTTCAACACATTTTGTCGAAACAATACTGCACATGGTCAGAACTAATCATAAAAACTTGCTTTTTTATGATAAGTACACACTACCAGTTTTAAATTCACTACATGACACACATGAACAGTTTTGTAGCTAAATTCAACATATTTTGTCAATGCAATACTGCACATGGCCAGAACAAATACAAAAACTTGCTTTTTTCGAGATAAGTACACACTACCAGTTTTTAATTCACTACATGACAAACATGAACAGATTTTTAGTTACATTCACCATATTTTGTCGAAACAATACTGCACATGGTAACAACTAATCATAAAAACTTGCTTTTTCATGATAAGTACATACTACCAGTTATTAATTCACTACATGACACACATGAAAAGTTTTGTAGCTAAATTCAACATATTTTGTCGAAACAATACTGCACATGGTCAGAACTAATCGTAAAAACTTGCTTTGTCATGATAAGTACACAGTACCAGTTTCAAATTCACTACATGACACACATGAATAGTTTTTTAGTTACATTCAACACAGTTTGTCGAAACAATACTGCACATGGTCAGAACTAATCATAAAAACTTGCTTTTTCATGATAAGTACACACTACCAGTTTTAAATTCACTACATGACACACATGAACAGTTTTGTAGCTAAATTCAACATATTTTGTCGATACAATACTGCACTTGGTCAGAACTAATCATAAAAACTGCTTTTTCATTATAAGTACACACTACCAGTTTTAAATTCACTACATGAAACACATGAACAGTTTTGTAGCTAAATTCAACATATTTTGTCGAAACAATAGTGCACGTGGTCAGAACTAATCATAAAAATTGCTTTTTCATGATAAGTACACACTACCAGTTTTAAATTCACTACATGACACACATGAACAGATTATTAGTTACATTCGCCATATTTTGTCCAAACATTATGTCACCGCTCAGTTAGGTTGGAGAGGATGTTGACTGATTATTAAATGTGTGGAAAGCAGAGATGGTGCTGGATTGCGAAATGGGCGCCACCTAGCAGTTTGCCCGGCTAGGACGGTGTGTTGTAGGTTCAGGGCGTGGTTTGTTCGGCTGGCGGTCCTCTCCTTCCTGCAGTGGTGGATGATGCTGTGGTTGATGGCTACAACGTGGAAGCACTCAGAGAAAACTAGCTAACTCACCACGTGCGTTCTTCGGGTCACCCACACAACCCCTTGCCCTAGGACTAGAATAATAGTCAGCTCTAACACGTTACTAAATAATTAACAACAAACTTACTTGGTTAGCGGTGTTTTATTAGCAAACACACAGGTAGCACGTTACAGTGGTCGCCACGTAGTTACACACACAATGAAGAATACACATGCTCTCTCTCTCTCGGTTAAACAGCTTTTAAGTCGGCACGCTGGCCGGTTCAAATTAAATTAGCACACACTAAAGTTGAGTCTCTGCAGTAGAGTCCTGTTACACTATGTCGGAGGCGGCCGACTGCCGTAAATGTATATTCCTCGGCCCGGACGCGCAGGCGGAGAAATTAAATTGAAGAGCATAGGCGTTAAGCGCACGAGCTAAAAACACGAGGTAAACGAAGAGGGCGAAAAAATATGATTAGAAATATAAATTACTATGCAGCTACTATCAGTGAAAACAAAGTTGAGAGCCCTCTCCGGGACACACGTCCTACCTCGTGGCCGACTTACGATGAACTGGGCTGCCAAAATGGCGTCGAGCGTGCTCCTAGCCGGCAAGTACGTTAAAGTACCGTTACAATAGTGATAATGAAATTTAGGTGAATACAAGTACAAGTTAAGTGGCGGTGAGACATATAAAAAATTATAAGAATTACTGGTGATGACAAATTACTTAATTAACATTCCTTTAAAATAAACATACACCAAACACTGACCCTGAATTGTGTGACCATGTGGCTGAATAAAACTAAACCAGACTTAATATTTAAAATGGCTCATGCTGAAGGCAGGTTGAATTGCTGGCCTTAGCTCAGTCCTCAGTTTGTTTATTTTAGTTTCTGATTACGTGAAGTACTTTGCGGTGGGCGGTGAGGTTGGTGGTGGTGGGGTGTTGTGACGTCACGTCGAGGCGGCAATTCAAACACACACACACACGTGTCGCTGGCACACGACACCGCACTAACCAGCACTGTTGTAGTTGAGGTAAGGGGGGGGGGTCCGGAGCACACCGAGGAAATCCTGTCACATGGTCAGGACGGGCTTAACTTCCCAGGCCTAGGGCTTGGGACGACGTCAAATGCCCCCCCCCCCTGAGAAGCCCGTCCTTGACCTGACTGTGGTGTGGTTGCTGGCATACCTGGTTCTACGGTGAGTGCTGTGGCTGCGGCTCTGGACTGCTCCCTGCTGCTCGGCTGGTGTGTGACGGTGGCTGAACTGGGGGTAGTCACGTCTCTGCGGCTGTGGTCGTCTACGTCGGTTGTGGCGGCTCCTCTGCTGGTGTTGACGGTGAATGATGGATGCGATGCTGGGTGAAGTGTCGAACTGGCCGATCTGTGTTGTGCTGGAAACGGCATACGGTCTTCTGAGAGTGGTTGCCCCGCAGTGGTGAAGCGCGAGTGGGTGACAGGAGCACTGCCGATTATCAGCAACGGAGCGGAGCGGATCGCGTGTCGCGTTGCTGGGAGTGTCTGCACCGGGACGTGATGAGTGGGTGGCAGGAGCACTACCGATTATCAGCAACGGAGCGGAGCGGATCGCGCGTCGCGTTGCTGGGAGTGTCTGCACCATGATGAGTGTGGTGATGAGTGGGTGGCAGGAGCACTACCGATTATCAGCAACAGAGCGGAGCGGATCGCGCGTCGCGTTGCTGGGAGTGTCTGCACCATGATGAGTGGGTGGCAAGAGCACTACCGATTAGCAGAAAATCATATGGCGTCGATGCGTAGCACAAAACAGATGTTGCGACGGTGTTAGCAGGTGCGATGAGGTTGTTGTTAGCGGCGTGGCACGTAGCTTCTCAGAGTATGGTGCGTGTATGCACTGCGCGTATGGCGATGCGTCACGAGCACTACCGGCGATGAGACAGCTGACGAAGACAGAAGCGTAGCACAAGACAGCAGACGACGAGAGTGTTGAGCCATGAGAGGGCGTGACTACGACTGAATAACGTTAAAAATTGAAGTGATGAAGGTGACATTTGGTGGTTAGTGACGTTTTGGTGAAGTTGGTAGCACTGGCACATAATCGACGCACTGCGAGTTGTGTACCCATTGCGTGGCACTATCGATTACGATCGAGGTTAGCGTAATGTAAACATAAACAGACGTATGCCTCACTTAAAAAATTAACATGGATTAATGAGCGATGAAAACGAGAGAATGCATATCATAAACACAGGGCACGAAGCGTCCAGTTGCATCGCTGTAGGCACACTTGAAAATGTTAGCACTCGTAATATTATGGTTACTAAAAATAACGTTGATAGGCGTCTGTTGCATCGCCGTGGATGCGTGGAAACACAGTTTACAGGTGAGGCGGTGAAAGTAACAATGTTTATGAGCGTAGCACTGACTTACTTGAATGACGAGATGTGGGTGCGCGCTGTTTGGTGTCTCGTGGCTTTGTTGACGTCCGTAGCGATGACGCTGCACAGTGTTGGAGAGGGGTGGGGAGGCGAGAGGTCTCCGCAACAGCTGCGAGGGAAGGGAGTGTGTACTCTCCCCGTCTCCGTCTGCCCAACACATGGCGGTCAGCCGACTGGACGGTGCCCACAAAACACTGGCACAACGCGCGGCACTTATATGGCTCGTGGGAACCATGAGTGGTAAGCGTGAACTGGCAACACTGTGTGGGATCCACGTCGCTCCTCAAGTCCGTGGCATGTGGTCGCTGGCAACAATCACACAACATCTTCTGTTGTTACATACTTCGTGTTAGCGCGCACGTGCGCGGCCCGCAGGTGGTGGCTGACGTCACAGCGCGTTGTTGTTGACTGGCCGGCTGGCTGGCTGGCGCGTGGCAGGTCGATACTGGTTGGAGGGGGGACGCGCTGACGTCACAGGTGCGGCCGGCAAGGAAAATGGCTGCTCCGGAAGTCCCAACCACGTGGCGTAGCGTTGTCTCTCAGCGTGCTGTGGCCCTCGTTGCAGCAAGATTTTTGGCTTAAAATCCCGCCAAAGCGTTGGGCGCCATTTGTCACCGCTCGGTTAGGTTGGAGAGGATGTTGACTGATTATTAAATGTGTGGAAAGCGGAGATGGTGCTGGATTGCGAAATGGGCGCCACCTAGCAGTTTGCCCGGCTAGGACGGTGTGTTGACGGTTCAGGGCGTGGTTTGTTCGGCTGGCGGTCCTCTCCTTCCTGTAGTGGTGGATGATGCTGTGGTTGATGGCTACAACTGGAAGCACTCAGAGAAAACTAGCTAACTCACCACGTGCGTTCTTCGGGTCACCCACACAACCCCCTGCCCTAGGACTAGAATGATAGTCAGCTCTAACACGTTACTAAATAATTAACAACAAACTTACTTGGTTAGCAGTGTTTTATTAGCAAACACACAGGTAGCACGTTACAGTGGTCGCCACGTGGTCATGCACACAATGAAGAATACACATGCTCTCTCTCTCGGTTAAACGGCTTTTAAGTCGGCACGCAGGCCGGTTCAAATTAAATTAGCACACACTAAAGTTGAGTCTCTGCAGTAGAGTCCGACTGCCGTAAATGTATATTCCTCGGCCCGGACGCGCAGGCAGAGAAATTAAGTTGAAGAGCATAGGCGTTAAAGCAGGTTGAATTGCTGGCCGTAGCTCAGTCCTCAGTTTGTTTATTTTAGTTTCTGATTACGTGAAGTACTTTGCGGTGGGCGGTGAGGTTGGTGGTGGTGGGGTGTTGTGACGTCACGTGGAGGCGGCAATTCAAACACACACACACGTGTCGCTGGCACACGACACCGCACTAACCGGCACTGTTGTAGTTATGTAAGGGGGGGGTCCGGAGCACACCGAGGAAACCCTGTCACATGGTCAGGACGGGCTTAACTTCCCAGGCCTAGGGCTTGGGACGACGTCAAATAGTGCACATGGTCAGAACTAATCATAAAAATTGCTTTTTCATGATAAAAACACACTACCAGTTTTAAATTCACAACATGACACACATGAACAGTTTTGTGCCTAAATTCAACATATTTTGTCGAAACAATACTGCACATGGCCAGAACAAATATAAAAACTTGCTTTTTCATGATAAAAAATGTAGTGTTATTATGATATAGTGTAAGAGAGGTGTAGTGTGGCAATGCGGCAGACAAACGGTTTCGCGAGTGTCACAATTGAAGTAACGAAGTTTTGTTGCGGGCTAGTGTGTTTGTCGGTATACACAAGTGTATAAAATATCGGTACTGTGTAGAGTCGGATCGCAAGTAAAATGGCGGGCGCGGTGCAATTTCACATCGCACCACCCGTAAATTTTGATTTCCGTACACCGTCGGAGTGGCCCAAATGGATTAAATGGTTCGAACGATTTTGGATCGCCTCTGACTTACAAGATAAGTCGCAATCATCATAGGTCAACATGTTATTGTACTGCATGGGGCCCGAGGCAGACGATATGTTAGAATCTTTCGCTTTAAAGAAGGAACAAGCGGAAAATTACAGTGCAGTGAAAGGCAGTTTTGATACGTTTTTTTCGGTGAACAAAAAACATTATTTACGAGAGGGCGAAATTAATTCTTTAAGAGACGACAGCAAGACAGTGAACCGGCCGACACATTCATAAACGACGTGTTCAAAATGGCCGAAACTTGCGAACTGAAGTCGCTGAAAGATGAACTCATAACCACAGTGTTGGTAATTGGTGTGACCGATGACAAATTGTCGGAAACGCTACAAATGGATGGCACATTGACCACAGAACAGGCGATCAAACGGATACGGCAGGCAGAGACAGTCGAACAACAACAACTGACGGTACGGGAACCAGAGATAGCTATTGATGCCATCCACAAGGGGCAATCGAGAAGAAGCAAGAATCTCCAAAAACCGACCTTCTCATATCAGCCACAGTCTCTACGGCCAAACACAAAGAACTGGCGACCTCCAGCATCAGATGCGAGTGCAAGCAGATGTTCCAAATTTGGTTCAAGTCCTACACATCCATGGTTTAAGTGCCCTGCCGATAAAGTTCAGTGTCGTAAGTGTACAAAAAAAGGTCACTATGAAAGATGTTGCAGAAATGTAGATGTACAAGAAATGGACACCGGAACAGTAGAACAAGAGGATGATTATTTTTACATGGGGAGGTTTCTGCGATGGAGGTATGTTCAGACCCTTGGTATATTCAGGTACATGTAGGCAGGCAAACTGTCAACTTTAAAGTAGACACTGGTGCAGATGTAACAGTAATTGGCAGAAAGTTGAGTGAAAAGTTGGATATAGATGTGAAACAGACCAACAAGAGGCTTTTTGGTGCAGGAAAACAAGCCATAGAAGTCATAGGAGTGGCACATGTTACGAGATTTGTAAACAATCTCTCTAGTTGGCTGTCCTGCCGCTAGTAGAGCACTTATGTAAATAAAGAAAGTTAGTTGATGGCGAACCTCAGATGTGTGTAGACATGTTGTTATTGTGCGGATAATACAACTGACCGTAATATGTTAACCGGTTATGGGCCCAGACCAGGGACCACGGAAAAGAAATAAATAATAGATTTGTGAGACATGCGCGTGGTAAAATCGTTGGAATAAGTTTCAAGTCGTACGGGATGGAATCTCCGGGCTATACTAACATCGGACATCGGAAACATGGCGGCGGGTGCTTCCACAATATACCTGCAATTAACTGACATCAATTTCAAAAATTGGAAGTTCCGAGTGTTGTCTTTATTGGACGAAAAAGATGTAAAATGGGTTGTTGACGAGGGGAGAAACTTAGAAGTACTGTCGGAAGAAGAAGTGAAGAAAGTGAAGACTGCTGATAAGAAGGCCAAGAACATTTTAATAAATTGTGTCACAGACAGACACATTGACTATGTCAGGGATGCTACTACCACTACAGGTATGCTTACTGCATTAAACCATATTTTTAAGAGAAAGAGTGCTATATCCAAGTTATTAATTAGGAAGAAACTGCTAACACTGAAGTGCAACACTTCACTTCAAGAACATTTTAACAAGTTTGACAACTTAATACGTGACTTAGAAGGTATGGGGTCTGTTTTGGACCAAGACGACATGGTCTGCCACCTACTGCTGACTATGTCAGACAGATATGAAAATGTTATTACGGTTCTTGAGAAAATAGACAAAGACTTGACAGTTGACTTTGTCAAATCAAGACTTCTTGATGCTGAGTTAAAGTTAAATCATATGCAAGCAGAGGATCCAGGTACAGAGGCCTCCTCATTCTCCGCATTCAGACCGCAGAGGAGGTGTTATAGATGTGGAGATTCCAGACATGTAGTGGCAGATTGTCCTAAGGCAGAAAGTAACAGAGAGT
>PNEQ01010344.1:0-34836 GCA_003012365.1 Medauroidea extradentata | reverse complement strand
GCAGCAAGTAGGAGGAAGAAGGTGATTCTAGGCCAGAAAGATTCTGCGGTATTATTTCTTTGGGTCCACCATTGTGAGTGACTAGTAACCTTTCTATAGACAGAGAACTTGTGTAGATGTATTTTTTTATCCTTTATGTAAATAGTAGTTATTTCTTCTGTTTGCCATTTATTGTGATAAATCTTTATAGACATAGATTGTTTTTTTGTATATACAGTTGTAAATAAACTAGGTTAGCTTTATTTTCTTTATTTTATAAAAGACCTCCATCCCAAAACGTACCTAGCCCGCAAGCTTGTAGCAATATTAACAAAATACATACAATTTCATTTATTCCAGCAACCTATCAAGAGCCAGACTCGAAATTAATGAAAGTAAAATTAAAATTAATGTAATGTAAAATAATAAATTTAATAATGACAACATAATTGTTTGCATGTAAAAGTATTTGTGAATCATTACTCAATACGTATCTTAAAATATTAGGATGTCACTTTTTTTTCTGTGCATGTGTATAGAAAAATTGCTTTAAATAGTACGCTGTTCTATAGGTAAAGTCAATAATTGCTATCAGTATGTGCTACATACACCTACCTAATATGTAATGCCAGCTTCTATCACGTCATAATACGAAATTGCAAGCGATCACATTAAAACGACAGATCATAGCTAAGTTTGTGGATATTTAAGACATTGATAGACAGGCAGTTAGCAACACATTTCCGAGCCATAAAAATTTATAGATATTGTATTTATACGCATATTTGTTAGAAATAAAATACCTTTGATAAACATGTAAGTTAGTATGAAACAGTAGCAGATCGGATGAATAAGTTAACAGAAAGAAAGTTACCCGACTGCCCAGGATTTGAACCTCAAACTGAAGTAATGTAAGTCGTGGAGCAAGCATGCTAGCACTAAACTACCTAGCACATCCGTCCTTTATTTTGATTACTAATACAACTGTCTCTAGTAATTTGAAAATTGTGTTCATTATGCTATTGTTGAGGATTCAGTATTTATAAATTTCTGACGTTACTGATGCTGACACAAAGTTTCATTTGGCATACAAATGTTGTCCCCATATTATTTGTTTTCCAAACAAGTTAACACATACAGCTTGAGCCGCCAGAGTGTCAGCCGTTTGCACACACATCATCATCGCTTCCCTCCAGTGATGTTAGATACTATCGTGTAATATCAATATGCCTGACCAGCCTCTATAGCAGCTGTTATAGCAGCTTGTATGGCTGCCTTTATAATGCCTGGTAGGTGAGCTGCTACAGTAGCAGGTACCATGTAATATGTCCTTTAGTTGCGTTTGGTTATCATCTTATTTTGTTGTGGGTGGTCGAGCACCGTTGCCGTTAGCTTCGACGTGTGAGTTAAGTTTGGGGACGTTGAAGGGCGGAGAAATTTATTATTTGTATTTCCTGCTCTTAATGTCTCGGACTTCAGCTGTATGAATTCGAACCCAATTTAGGATAGTTTTATATTTGTTTCGTTTGTTGGTTCAGTTGTTTGTGTGGCCCAAGGATGGAGACTTAGTGTTTTCTTTAACCATGTGACCAACACCACTTCACGTAATTTATTTTCGACCAGTGCCACACTTTAAATGCTTTAGTTCCATGTGTAAACTTTTCTTCTGTTTATATTTAGATGATGTAAACTAAGTTCCGGTATAGCAAAATTCTATAAATTAAACTTTTGGGTCTTTTAAAATAAAACAAACATGTGAAGAAACGAAACCGTGCATAATCTGAAATAAGCATCATGTAACGATCACACGCAACCATCAATATGAAATTTATGTAGTTAAGCAGTTACAACAGGTGTTTGCGTATGTTTGCAAGAGTTACCCATTGTACAACAACATATACATGAGGCTTCATAGGTTTCCCTTCACTATCAGCGTTGTCTTCAACACTTACAATACTTGAACCAACAGTTGCAGAGATTCAAGGAAATTAGTATTGACGGTTTTAAATTTCTATTAAGTTCAGTTTAAAGAATAAGAAAGTTCAGGTTCTACGTATGCAGCTCTATTCATTTGAAAGGAGACACTTGCATTGTGTTTGTTGGCATGAAAATACTCCATCGAACAATGGCGAAGTCAGGATTTGTGTTTGATGGTGTGTGTGTGGGGGGGGGGGGTTCAAATGAATAAAAACTTACAATCCTCTGGGGTTACTTTTTTATATTGCTGTGTGCATTATATATATATATATATATATATATATATATATACATATATATATATATATATATATATATATATATGTTCGTTTTTCGTTATTTGTCATTTAACACAGGTTTGATCAGCAAAAACATGAGCATTGGCGTACATCCACAAACCAATAAATTCTAATACAGTAATAGCTTGTGCTCCATTCCGGATATCCTCTCACAGCGATAGCACCATCGTATCCTTGTCCAACAATCACTTTCATTAAACTGCTTAATTATTGTACCTGCTAACCCATGCAGTCAAGTCAGTTATTGAAACAAATCCTATAAAGTTATCACGAAGCATGCAGGAGTCTGTATCAACGTACTGGAGATACTACATTTTTTCTGTTCTTACCACGTCTGTTTTGTCTGTGAGCAGTGAAATAACTAGACACAAGTCACTTTTTCTACAATTTTAGCCCTAATTATTTCACCACAGATGTCTTGTCAGTTCGTTTTGTACGATCAGACTCGTGTTCTTTATATTTCGAAGGGGGGGAGGGGGGTTGAGCCCGGAAGCCCTTGCAATTAAGTACGTCGGTGCTTGCTTTACTATTTGACTGTTTTTTTTCTTCTGTCGCTTCCCTTATAAATTTAAGGTTTCAATATCTTTTCTTGCTAAATTTAGTTTTACTTGAAGTTGTGAACACTTCTGCTGCAAGACATTGAAATTAAAGTTTTAAAATGTCAGTTTTTGTTCAATGCCAACATGCCCTAACTACTGTCGTAATAAATACTACAATAGATGCCAGCGGCACTCTGAACAAGCTTACTTTCCATGTTGGATAACATTCCGATTCCCCCCTCCCTCCCCAATCACTAGAATCGTTGTTTGACAAACAGGTTACACTACTTCTTTCTCTGTCGCCACTGGTGCATATTTACTGCACACACGTGTGCAGACTGACATGCGAGCATCTATCCGGCGCAGCATCCACGCGCACGGTTGCCCGGCCGAGCGCTTGCATCAAACTGCGTAGGCAACCAGGCGTACAACTGTGCAGTGATGGCTCCTAACATTGCAGGAGAGTTGCTGTACACATGTCGACTTGTGCAGTTTGGCTCGGGCGTTGGCATCCCTCTGTGGTTTTTGTTTCTGTTTTTGTTGTTTTTTGTTTCGGTTTTTTCTGTTTTTGTTTTTTCTGTTGTTTTTTTCCTGTTGTTGTTGTTGTTGTTGTTGAGCTCTATGGTGAGAGGCAGTAAGTGTGTTGTTTCCTTTACATTTTAACTACCGGTGTCTTTAGGCACGCGAAAGGGGAAAAGTGTGAATTATATCGTCGCTAATGTAATGCTTAGGCCCGTTATACAGTGACACGCAAGTGCATACGTATCACGAAAACGCAAACGCAATACTTTCAAGAGTGTGTTCTATAATGCAAGCTAGTTGGACAACTCTGAATTCTTTCATATCCGTGCGTGCGTGTAGCCAATATCGTTCGCCGCCATTTTTGTTTACATAATTTTTACACGTTGAGTTTTTACGACTAAGTTCACCTTTGTGAACTGTATTTAGAATTTTAATTTGTAACTAAAGACAACAAAACACTTTCCGTGAAGAAGCATTAAAAAAATTAAACACACGAAATTTTTTTTCGTATATATGGACTGAATTTTATAAAGTTAAAATTAGATGGCTGTTAAGGGCGCGGTATACCGCAATTTTCATCACCAATTTTTTATGTTTTATTTGTACCACATATTTTTTTCTTATTTTAGACACAAAATGTGACTAAATTTGGCTCTTGTGAAATTTTTTTATCTCTCATAGTTTTCGCGTAATGGCTTCTTAATCATAATTTGCATGTTTCCGTTTTAACGACTACACTAAAACCAACTTACATACCAAACTCAAAAAAAATCACAGTGGATAAATTAATTGCAGGCTACAATGTCATGCTCATAAAAATAAAAAATAAAATTTAATTGTATTTAAAACATAATTACTGAATTTTTAAAATTTTTATCTTAAGTTTCAGCATATTTTTAAAATACCAATAATTTTTATTCTTTACTACTATGGTCATGATATTGTAGCCTGCAATGTCTTTATCCGTTGTGATTTTTTTAGTTCGGTATAGCAGTTGGTTTTAGTGTAGTCGTAAAAAGGAAACATGCAAAACATGAATTTACCATGCCATTACGCGAAACTATGAGAGATAAAAAAATTTCATAAGAGCCAAATTTAGTCACATTTTGTGTCTAAAATAAGAAAAAAAATATCTGGTACATATAAAAAAATGGCAATAAAATTTGCGGTAGACGCGCCCTTAACATTTCTACTTCCATCATGTACATTGCCTTGCTATACTATTTATAACATACCAAACTACTTATAAATGTGAAGTTAATTTTTAATCAATGTCGGAAATTTACTTGAGAAATACTTTCTAGTTTCATAGGTTGAAAGTCTGTAAGCTTACGCATGCGCTTTCGTGCATTCTAGAATAGAAAATTGTTTTTACTCCGCGTGTTCGCTTCGTTTGCGTGTTTGGCATCCGCTTTGTTACTGTAGAACAGGCCTTATTGTCAACGACGGTTATAGAAACACGTTCTGTGTCAACTGTGTGGTTGCGAGATCTGATGTGACGCTGGGCATCTTAAACCATTGAATTCTGCACAATGCACTGTAAACAACATTCGTCAAACAAGAACATTTTCAGAACGTTTGCCTTTACCCCTTTAGTTTCTTGTATAAAGGGTGTAATCATATAGCTTCAGCCACAGTCCCTCAAGTATGTTGTAATTCGCCCTCCACGCCCAGACACCCCACACTCCCTTGTTCATTCGGAATCATTGCGGGTTGTCTAAAGCATGGTTTGAAATGTCAAAATCAGGAGCAATACTCGAGAATACGCTGCGACGGTGTACTCAGAATATTAAACAGTCAATACTTGGATAAAGCAAGTGTAAGGCTGTTGAAGAGAATGTTTACTGCAGGTAGTTATAACGAAAGTTGTCTACCTATTATACCATCAGTGTTGCAATCAAGAGTAGAACATTAACACTTCGATGCCTGTGTTTAGTTTAGCCTGCCAGACACGAGATTCTTTCCTTCAGGGTTCGTAGGTTCAGAAGTGGAGTAAGAAGACAAATCTCTATACATAAAATGGAGCGACTCGCTCACTCACCACTCATCGACGCACAGCCCAAACCGCCTGGTGAAGAGTATGTTTGTGTGTGAGAGGCGAAAATAGATGAGGCGCTACGAGCGACATCAGACGGCACATGTATTGTGACATCGCCTCTACGCTCAGAGTCGACAACGCGTGTGCAGTGTTCCCTCAGTAACGTTCTTACTGTATGATTATAAGCGGCGACCCTATCATTTCATTGATGGCGTTACTGCAGCAATGCGCAATGTACTTGTAGGCCTTAATTAAGAACAAATCCGTTAGGCTACATATATATTGAGAAACAACTGCGTGAAAAAGTCGTATTTAGTCTAGTTCGAGGGCTTTAAAGTAATGCTTGCAATGTGGTTGGTGTCTTGAAAGTCACATCCACTAGTAGTCTGAAGTATGATTTATTTTCCTAGCTAAGCATTGTGGACGCCCGTTTACTAGTCTCTGAGAAAATACGCAACAACGAACACACTGCATGCCGTTCAAGCGCCAACCAGGCGACCGCCTTAGGCCACGGACACCCACTAAGAGGGTCTTTTTTTAATTCGAAAATTAAGGGGAAGGGAAATGTGTGAAAGTAGTTTTCAACGAATCCTCGATAACACTTAAACACGTTGAGTTATTAAGGTGATTTTTACTTTACAATGAAACTTACGCATATTCTTAAAAAGTACTTTCAGAATTTTTTTAAAATACGACCGCTAAGGGCATTAAAAAAAATTTAATGTTTTAGTTGATCCCCTGTATGTTTTAAACTATTTTAGATAAGATTATTATTGAATAAGAATGAATCTTACGCAAATAACTAAATAGCTGTTTAATGATTCTTAGAAATTTGACAATATATGTGATTGAAAGATTAAAATATTCCAGAAATCTCGAAAAGTAAGTATGACCACAGAGGGAAAATTTTTTTTTAAGTTGTTATTTATTTCCTGTAAATACACATTTATTTCTAAAGAATTCTGATGACCAGTCTAGGCGTGGTTCTTTTGGGTTAGAATCCTGTATAAGGCAAGGCGATGAAGAACTGCTGGGGTATTATGTACACACATATTAGTGGCAGCTGCCCTGGAGTTAATTTTCTATTTGAAGTATGAGCATTTGGGGGTGGCTTCCCCTTGCGATGTACTTTGAACATAGTTTGTAAATTTACCAGACGTGTGTATAGGAGCGCTAAGAAAGTAGGTATAGTAGAATAGTTTCCCAGACATCCATGGTAACACTCCTAAACCTAATTATAAAACAGTCATTGCATACTACTAAAGTTACCAGACTTGTATTGTAACATTTGTAAAAGTTCGTATATTTACAAGACGGAAGTATGGTAACTGTACCATACTGCGTCTGGGATAATAACTTCCTAAACATACACCAAGAAGTGAAAAGAGGTGACGTATATTTTCCTAATGTAGTTTACTCAATATCTCAAACCGTGGTGAGGTATCGTTATGCTTTGGGGATGAAAAGTCATTTTGTTTCCGCCACGTCCTCAAAATCTCATTATCCCCTTTTCTTAAAAAAAAAATCGCATGCCGGCAAAGCTGCGGTCAGACAGCTAGTAGTTTTACAATATAGCACTGCGTACTGGCTCCTTGAATTGTACTCGATACATTATCTTACACCAAGTACAATAGGCTACTCCTGCCATTCAGTACAACACCACGTGGTTTATATGAGCCAACACTGGCGGACTCCTACGGTACAAAGTTAAGCTAGGCCTACATTTAAATCACGCTGACAAGAGAGAAACCAAGGTGCTCGGTAATACTACAAGTTACAGTTTCGAATCACCAAACTCAAACAAAGTAAATTACAGAAACGCAGCTCCCAATCCGGACGAATAGGAAAGATTCCTAGAAAAAAAATTTAAGATTTACATTATTCTTCGGAATTATATCGGCACAAAATGCAGCCAGGCAAAGTATTAGTTCCGTGAGCATGTTAATTTTCAAATTATTCAGCCTTTAAAATGTCATATCTTCAAACGCCGCCGTAAAAATTGAAATCGCGTTCTTATTGGCTAACACGTGTATGACATAGTCGTACTCCAGGCACTATTGTGTGTCTTGGCATTTTTCTCGGACCTAAGAAACTGATAAAATGTAGCGAACCCGATAACGCAAAAACTATATCGGGGAATTCGCCTGTTGTTAAGACAGCACATTGTTGCAGATTTGTTAGTTAACAATGAAGATTTCACTGGTGTTGATTTTAAAGGAGTGAAGACATCATAGTATTAGTAGTATTTACCCATTGCAAAGTTTTAGTTATATGTTTGAGTTTATGTCAATTTAATTTAAATTCCAGGGTGATAATAACTTACCACAAATTCTTTTTAATGTTTAAGATCCAGTCTATATTTATAAGTTCAGGCTTGAAAAGTCAGCCAAATGAAAATCTCATGCGTACAAAAGTGAACCTACCGAGGTAATATCTTGGATGCGTTTAACCAAACCTGACTCTTACAGACTGGTGATCAAACGTCCTGGTAGCACGAGCTGGGCAAATAATATAGCAGATCAATTTTTTAGTTAAACATACTTTTCTTTCTGCCAATAATTGTTATGCTTGTCGTGAATGACTATGAAAGTAGCAGCCTGCCGCACTGCCATCTGTGGACGAATTTTGCCAGATCCTGTTGACCCTTACAATTATCAGCCAATCACAGGTGCCTTGAGCTCGTCTAATGGCTGATGCTGTTGCTTGCCACAGGCAGTGGAACAGCAAAGAAATCTCTACAGCTGCTGAGATTTCGTCGCATTCTGCAAGGTATTGATTGCAACTTTTAACTGAAAAGAACATATTTATTGTATGCTTAGAGTGTCATAATAATCATTACATACATAAAGCAAAACTGAATTTTTTGGCTAATAGCAGAATTGTATGGGTATTTATCCGACCCGGGGGCAAGAGGCTGGAGGCTGCGGTGCCTCGGTGCCGCGACGGCCATCTTGGATGATGTCACCACCGCCATCTTGTTTCCGGCCACCATCTTGGTTTTTATTTCCTCTTGCTCTCTCATTCCACTCATACTTCCTCCTGCTCTCTCATTCTTCAGCTCCCTAGCTATAACCCTCATCTCCCATTCCTCCTCTCTCATTCCACTTGTACTTTCCTCCTGCTCTCTCATTCATCAACTCCCTAGCTATAGGCCGCATATCTCATTCCTCCTCCTCCTCCCCTCCCTTAACTCCTCATCCACCAGCCTCTTCTTGTTTCCCATTGTACATCACCTTGGTAGGGGGTGTCGTAGTCGGCAGCCATTTTTGTTTCCTATTTACTCACTTGATTCGACTCCACCAGACTGCGTGATTGTTTAAGGACGACATGTAATATACCATGGACAGGACTCTCACTCCTATCACCAATATTATTTTATTTTTTATGCATGTCTCCAGGCAGTGAGATAGACAAGTCTTGACAGGTATGGTACTTCGTTGCTGTATCACCACCATCACGATATTCAACCATAATGATTTCATTTTTTTTTTTTTTAACTTTTTATAGTAATTTATTATAGTGTAATACTTTGTGTACAGTATGATATGTTAACATTGATAGAGTGTGCAAGGATTGTTGCATCTGATGCTCTTATGATAGGTTTATAAAAAAGCCTCTCAGATACCCGAAATAAACTTTCAAAAAACGAATTTACTAACACTAATATTTACATTGATTTTTACACTTCTCTATGTACCAAATCATAAAAACATTACAAGTTTTGCAATAAACTGTCTCGCATCTGCAGCATTTCTCCTCGCAGCCTTCGCACTTCTTCTAGAACACTGCAATTAATACTACACAAATGGCGAGTTGTACCGTACCTCCGCATGTAGCTCACATAGTGTCACTTCCTCCTCCTCTTTCTGTTCACTATCTTTGTACACTTCGTCCAGGTCCTTGGTTCGTACGATGTATGAACCCATTGTTGAACACAGAGCATACTCACTGCCTTCATCCTGAAGGGGCAGAACCTCGACCTTGGATACACCCGGATATGGTCGCCCTGCGACGTTGTCCTCTTCATCGCTCCACAGCAATGACAGAGATGGATGCACTGGTGTAGCTGATCTACGAATTGATGACCTGCTTCAGTCGCGCATAAGAAGAATGAGTGGTTGTGCTGGAGTATATGCCTCCTTGTGAGACGAATTATATAATCAAATGCTTCGGCGTCATCCTCTAGCAAGGCACGGAACACTTCCTTCTCACTCGACTAGGCAATATGAACTGGCAGAGAGGTAAACACCTGACAGCCTCCCTGTACGCATCCTCTCTCTTCGCACGTCGGACATGTCTCTACACGCGCGTGGAGCATGATTCAAGGGCTGTGGCTGCGCACGAGAGTCGTGCATCAGCGGGCTTAATGGCCCAAGCCATCAGGCACCTGGACAGTCCAGCTCCTCCCAAGGGCGAGATGACGAAACTGCATGCCTTACCCCAACCAGCTCATCATCTCGAGTTCCAACATGCTCAAAGTTTGTGTGTGCTGTCTTCTTCACAGACTGCCTTCCAGACACCCTAGTATCAGTTACTACTATTCTCAATAAAATAAGTTTTGCAAATAAATAATAACACAGTGGCTTGCGTCGAACCCAACCATCGCACTAGCACTTTATTTTCTTTACTCTTCAAAACATTCTCGACCAAATGTGTGTATGGATACTTGGTAACTTGAATTTCTTCACCGCAGAAACCTTCTCGAATATCATTGCCTTCCATGCCATCAATGTAGTAAGTTTGATGGGCTAGTCTTTAGTAAATGTTTCATTTATTCACAGTATCCAGACATAGTATCTAACTGTTACTTTAGGTTTGTGCAGGTCCAGTTTCTTCTCGTATTTATAAACTGTTTGTAGTAAAGTGCTGCCCTTGTCGTCCACAGACTTAATGTTCGTACTTTTTGATTATATTTTGACACAGGCTTGAGTAATATATCCTCACTTGTAGCTTCCTTGTGCTGAATATTTTTGATCAACTTTTCAATCTACAAAATACAATTAGATTGTTCCACGATACTAGCCTTCATGCAACAGTGGGTAGAGTAGTGGGTTTTGTGTTTTGCCATCAAGGCTTAAAATCACTGATTGTAGAATTTTTTTTTGCAGAGATCCACATGAGGATCTTACGACGGACCTCTATCTTGAAAGTATAAAGAAAAATTAGCATAACAGTGGTATTGTAATTCACATTTATACTTGTGACAACTCGTTCTCTGAGTCACTTTGTACACCCAGTTGGAAAATATCAGACATGCCAATCTCGCACACATAATCGACCGATTCCTAAAGGCACTGGATGATACTCTGGTCAACCTGAACAGGTCCTCACTTATTCCTACAGGCCATGTCTAATTTCCTCCACAGTTTCACCATGTACCTCTTTTACAACAACAGTATATGTGTCGAGGCTATGTAAAAATTATGTATGCATCAATTAACAGATTTCAAACACGGTGGACAGTACAATTCTCCTCCTCATACATATCACAACCAGCTCAATGAGCGATATACTAAAAATCGTAGGGGACTGCGAGATGGATAGGTAGTCACTCCAATGCACAGACCATTATTAGCTGAGGTAGCAGCCAATCTCACAGGCACCTGCTAACACTATGTACGAATCTAATATTACATCGGCAATCATCATACTATTAACATTTATTTCAAGCATTCCGAAGACAAGATCAGTCTATTCAGTCATACAAGTTGTAAAAATAATTATTGCTGAAGGGCAGCCAATATCAACCATTTGATCCATTCCGAGAGCGAATCAACCACATAGACAAGTATCAGACATATTCTATCAGATATTAGTTATAAATTCCGATGTTTACAATTGTATTAAAATCATCCTACCAATGCAGTTTCCCAACTAATAATGTGTGTACACAGTGCTGATCATGGAGTCTAAGATGATTTCAGCATTATTCTATTTTAACCAAAACTAACATTAGCCATACATCCTCACTGTCTCAATTACCATACTGAAGTAGGTAACATATAAACAATAAAAATTAAACCAAATAAGTCTTGTAAGCAATGCTGAAAACACAACTACTTTCTACATGCATACAAAGACCACAGGTTGTAGTAAACAGCTTGTCTCAGTACCTACACGCCCTCGCCAATAAGTGGGAAACCTTTACTTTACACATGTTAGCATTCACTTTCACATTATCTTTGCATGTGAAAACTAGTCACAGATATTACAATGGTGCTCCATAAAATTTAATATGTGGCTTGAATGTTTGTTTAGCATGCCGGAGCCACACGAGGAGAAAGAAGACCAGAGAGCATTTAAAACTAGAAATATTCCAATTTATAATGCTGATTATGTTGAGGAAGCTGTTACAGCCAGCTTGGAGAAGATCTGTGAGGAGAAGGAGCAGGAGGGGGAGGAGGAGGAAGACTTCATAGGCAAAGGTTCGGGTTGGACTTTGTTTTCTTCGTACAACATGGTAGGCAACCATCTTAGATGACATCACATCTACCCTCTTAAATTTAGCATTGTCCTTGTCTTTGATCTTTGACCTCACTTATAATTTTTTTTTTCCTCACAACAAAATCGTTGGATCACAAGACCAACATTTTATAATCTTATTTTGCATATACATAACATGTTTCCATAAAGTTATGTTAGCATATGCCTATGGAAACATGTATCTTATAAATGATATATATTTGGTAATATATGTATATATTAGCATATCTATATGTAAGCATATTCCTATGGCAAAATACATAGTGTTATAATTGGGACCTATTTTAAATATAAATAATATTCTAAATAAGTGCACCGCTTCAAAATTAAAATAACATATTTATGTAACAAAACAACGAACTTTCACGTTTTATATACTATAAAAAGGCTATTGGAAATGTAAATAAATTTCAAAGTGGGTCATACACACAAAAAAAGCGTCTGGACGGGACTGTTAAATGTCGCCAGTTTTTACACTTTTGGATGATCCAATATATTTCATGTACTTGGGAATAATCTCCAGTTTCTTGCATAAAATTCCAAAGTCTGGGTGTGTCCACCAGTTCATTAGGGTTATCGGAAAATTAATAGCCAGTGTAAGGGTCTTAAGTCATCTTTATGTGACAGCCCATTGTCACTTCACTGGAGAGATCAATGAGAGTGTCTTGATGAACGATGTTTTGTGGCTAGAAAAATATCAGGTGTCTTGAGAAGTGGGGTCAAATTCAAGGTCAATACAAAGATGATGGTCGCGACATCATCTAAGATGGTAGCTGGTTATGTCATCCGAAAAAAAATATATTTGAGGAAACTGGACTGAAACTGAATACTTGCCCCCTGCTACACACATAGGTAAAATCCTACAGTTCTTAGTGACTGATGAAGTCAAATAAATATATCTTGACAAACCGTATTATTTTGGACATACGCCATTGCAATACTATATCATCCCATAAATCTTAGAAAGAGACTAAGAAAAACAAACAACGAAATACGAAAAAGAGAAAACAAGCCGAGTTGGCTGTAAGTAGATAGAAAATGTATGTACTGGCACAGGGGTGGGGGAGCTGGGGAGCTGCGGCGGCCATCTTGTATGACGTCACCACCGCCATCTTGAATGACATCACTTCCAGTCGCCATCTTGTTTCCAGTCGTCATCTTTGATTACGTCACCCATCTTTGATGACATCATCCTTCTGCCGTCTAGAATTTTCTACTCGTGCTTTATTATTCCATCTTCTCAGTTCTGCAGACCGATCCCCCTGACTCCCCTCCCCCATGAAGAATCGACCATGGCCTGTATCTTTATAATGTTCTGTCATACATTGGCTCAGCAGACCATCCCCCCCCCTCTGGCTCCCCATACCAACATCTCTGCTCTGGCTCCCCTCCCCAATGAAGAATTGGCTATGGCCTGTATCTTTCTCGTACTCGGTTATTCTGGAGCTCCAAAGATCAATCCAATCCTCCCATGAAGAATCGAGCATGGACTGTATCTTTCTCACGCTCTGTCATTCCATCTTCTCAGCTCCGCAGAACAATCTCCCCGCTCTGACTCCCCAGACCAACACCCTGCTCTGGTTCCCCTCCCCAGTGAAGAACCGGCTATGGCTTGTATCTTTCTCGTACTCAGTCACTCTGGCAGCTCCTAGAATTTTTTATACTCATGCCCATGCCATTCCATCTTCTCAGCTCCAAAGATCAATCCAATCACTCCATGAAGAATCAACCATGGCCTGTATCTTACTCATGTTCTGTTATTCCATGGCTCCGCAGACCAACCCACCGGCTCTGGCTCCCCTCCCCAATGAAGAATATGCCATGGCCTGTATCTTTCTCATGCTCTGTCATTCTGCCGGCTCTGCCGTCCTATCACCCATGAGGAACCAGCCATGTCCTTTTTATCAACTACCATGTGCATGTTGTGATGTGCACTGTATTTATAATAAAGTTTTATGTGAATGTGTGTATAGGTAATATTCAGCAACCTATGAATTATAGTATCATAGTATCAATCCCCCTTCCAAGTGATACTTACACTCTGGCCACCTGGCCCCCGATGTCTTCCCGCCTTTGCTGCTGCAGCTTACATCTTGGAGTGAATCGGCCATGGTCTGTTTCTTATGCTTAAAGTTCAGATTTTTTTAAAATTGTGATGAGGGTATAGTTTATTTGCTTTGGTATGCACGTTATGTAGTCATTTTTTTCATATTCATTGACTTGCAGTACCAATCAAAAGTGTGTAGTCATCATTACAAACCATTCGACAGATGTACGTGCTTCCCAGGGAATAAGGCTAAACACACGAGATACGAAACATGAGTAGTCTATTTTCAAATTATTTGCACTACCAATTAAAAGTATGGTTTTCATTACAAATCATTCCACGCACATTATGTGTGCCTGTTTCCTTCTCCAAGGAATAAGACAAATGTCAAGAGACATGAGATACGAAACAACATTGTAAGATATGTACTTACTGTTTGCACACGACAATGATGTTTAAATAATGTCTCACATGCACACGAGCTCAAATAAATCTTATTTATTAAAGTAAAAAAAATAAATATACAAAGAAAAATATCTTGTTCGTGATGTATACAGTCTCGCAGCTGCCTTACTTCACTCTGCAGGCTACGAATTTCCTCCAGAAGAATGTGAAAATCCATTTCACATTGCCTGCAGGACGTGTGATGTGTTGCAGCTGCTTCCTAGCGTTGGAGATGAACTTCGCTTTGGACATTCCTCAATATTAGCTCCTCCTCGCCGTCATCGTCCACCTCATCTAGCCGTACGTTTGACGATGCCACTGGAGTGAGCACACGATCAACGTCTTGAGACCAAGCTCGAAATGTAGATGCGACCGATGGTGTATGAGTCGGAGTTACTGATGCTGTAGGTAGTGTACACCCGATTCCTTCGTCTTCCTCCAAGCATTGTAGATGTTCATCTAGGAAAGATGGCGGTGGTGGTGATATCCAACCTCTTCTAGGTACCATCTGGGGTCGAAGAGGAGACCTATCTCGAACCACAACTTCTTCATCCTCCATTACTGCAGCTTGTGACCATGGAGGTATTAGTCTATGAAGTGGAAGCCTTTGAGCAAATTTGAAGCCGGCCAACAGACGACGTTTAAAGACAAGGATAGAGCTAGTGGTGGTAAAAACATGTAAACATAGCATTGAGCTGAATGAAAATGTTTTAGATTTTTGTTAACTACGCATTATGGTGAAAGTTTGTGCAGCTCTTGACCTTACAAACATATTCGATCGTTGCGGAGGATTATCTTTGTACAGGTAAGAAACTTTTATTTAAATTCATCAAGTTTATAAAGTACATACACACAGCGAGAGCTAATTCAGTTTTTTTTTTTTTTTTTTTTTTTTTAATATTTCTGAAGCAATTGTAAACTATTATGTATGATTCAAATAGAGAATTTGCGCGAATTTTTGTAAAAAATTACATAATTACATTGCTTTCTGCTATTGTTTTGCCACCCAAAATATGGCGACTCATGAAAAATAACGTCCTGCGCATGCGCAGTTCGAAAATGATCGGCTTCACACGATTAGCATTTGAAATGTACGGCAGCTGCCACTCCATAGACTAATACCTCCATGCTTGTGACACGACCACCTCACTCGACACATAGAGGAAGTAAAGTATTCAAGAGTGGACACGGCCATGTTAACCAATGAGCCACTAAAAAAGGGGCATCATTCACCGGCAACTTCGGAAACAAAAACTTTTAGTTTACAGGTTGGCAACAAAAATACGTTATCTAACCTCCTGTTCAAATTTTTTTGGGAAAGTATAACATTTGTACGCCCGTTCTGCACGTGAATGAACAGAATCACAATTAATTGTAGAACAGGGGTACCTCTTGATCTTGCCAATTATATACAATCCAACTAGAATTATTCCACAAACACAAAAACAATTTACGATTCGTAGCCATCACGAGTAGTCCGAGCAGTCACGAGGTCGCGAGTCTCATGGTAGACAACTTAACCGAAAAGTTATTGTAATTGAAAATGTGTATTAGTATAAATAAATAAATAAATACATAAATAAATAAATATATATATATACATATATGCAATAAATGCTTGACATGCTAGTATCATAAACCACCAAACATTCTCTTTATATTACACATAATGTTTATTTCGTAATATTGTCGGTGCATGATGCCCTTCAAATTAGTGGCCCTAGCCGCCCTATTCTGTGTCCACCCCCTGACTCGACATATCGGAAATACTCGGCCGGCCCTCCTCGATTCAAGACTTCCCCCTCTCACATGTGCTCGCTTCCTCCCTACCTATCACTCCCGCCCATTAAACACATGTCAGGACACCACTGAACTAGCGAGCTTTCCTCTTCATTCTGTGCTAGCGAGTTATCTTTCCGCAGTAGATTCATCTGTACAAGATTTTTGTTAAAGCGTAACCATATTAAAGTAATATACGTTTAACTAGATTTTCGCGGATAGAGGATTTTTTTTAGTTTAAAAGTGTAGAGACAAGTCAAACATATACACGAAATAATATGTTCAGCCACCCCACCCCCCCTCAAAAGTCTTATATCTACCACTGCGTGTGTGTCTTTAACAACTTTATAATTTCGTGTTACTTTAGCAAATGATTAATGAATAAATGGATACTTCCTGGATGATAATGAGCCAGTAATACAGAAGCAACTAAACACAGGCCCAAACATGCGAAATCACTGAGTTATCGAGCAGCCTTGAGTATGCAGATATTCTTTTAGGCTTGTACGTAGGTCAGTGATTCTGTGAATTTTACCTGTCCCTAACCATTATCTGGTTTTCACATTGCATGGAACACTTACTTTCGTTCAAAGAGACAGTTAACAATCCGGGAGCCTAGCCCACAAAAAGAAATAATTTATATCAGAAAAAATCAAACCAGGACACTACACACTGTAATGCAGTGGCGGATTTAAACACTTATCATAGGGGGCGGGGAGTATGCCTTAAGAAGTATATATACGCACCCCACAAACCAAAAGCGGAGGGTCCGGGGGTCCTCCCCCGGAAAATTTGTATTTGTAGGTGGAAAATGGTGCTATTTCAGGAGTTTCCAAGCCAAAAAGTTGAATATCGATGGTGCAGATGCAAAACCTCGTATGTCAATTTTTGTCAGTATTTACATTTTTACACATTGTTACTCGGCAATAACAAGAATGTCCAATAAAGTAGTTTTTTCCAAATTACATTTTATTGTATTGATGCAAACTAACGGGCTGTAAATTTCCTTCCACGCCAGTAATATTTCATCTCCATTTCATCCACCCATCTGAGCTCTTTCCAATTGTGACATACGAGGTTTTGCATCTTCGCCATCGATATACTGCTTTCAATAAATGGTAATCATTTTCACGATAAATTATGCTTGTAAAGGGAATTTCTTTGTGCTGATATAAAAGAATTCTGACGTGCCATCATGTGGTATTAAACAAACATCTGACAGCATACCCTTCTTAAAGCTAGAGATAAATAACTCATCACGGTCATCCACCTTTCGTCTGTGGGTTCGTTAATCACGTGATACAGCCAATGAGCAGCCTCCCAAAAATGTTATCCACCCATCAAAACCGTAGCAAACTTTAACTTTTGACTACGAAGAAAGCACAGAGTGTTACCTTTCAAAACACTTAAGGCTGTATAAAGTTTTTAAAAATTGTTTTAATTGAAATACCGGTGTTTTGTTTGCGATTTAATTGATTTAAACAACTTAGTTAGAGTTTTTTTCTATTCAGTCACTTACTGGAACGTAATTTCCTCTGTATGAAGAGATTTTTTTCGTCAGCAATAACATGTAGGTCTTTTGGGCTGGTGAGGGATGACGTGATGTGAATATGGTGCGGCACCGAAATGTAGAGTTAGGGAAACGGAAGATCCCCGAGAAAATCCGCCGAAGAGCGGCATCATACGGCACGATAGTCAAATGCGATAGTCCGGGGACCGACCCCGCTGGGAATCGAACCCGGATCACCTTGGTGGAGAGGCGAGTGCTCTAGTCACTTAGCCCACCACGGTCTCCCATATATGATGAAGTAAGCAAAATAATAATGAATTAATTTTTTTTATTGGGTAGCGATTTTATTTGTTTTAACGAATTTCAGGCTTGCAAAATATTTTTTAGCTATTAATTTACATTTGCATCGATAGTATAATTTTTCTTACATTATACAAACCATATATATTTTTTATGTTTTATTAAATTTTTAAGATGACATTTTTGCACATACTCATTCTTCTGCTGAGTCAGTAACTTATTTGGTAGCCTGGAAAAACAAACAAACGTACTGAACGTTACTAACCTCGTACATTTCATACTTACGTTACATAAAATATGATGCTGACTACAAGAATGCTATGAAACTTCATAAACATTTTCACATACATCCATTTTTTTTTCCTTTTGGCGCAATGGCACATTATACACGAAAAACAAATTTAGTGTTCTCTTGCTTATTTTGTATAATTTACTTAGACACAACATACATAATCTCTATATAAAATGAAGAGCCCTACTCACACACTCAGACACTCGTCAACACACAGTCCAAACCGCTGGACCTAGAAATGTAAATTTTTGAAAGGAGCTTTCTTTTACACCGTAGACACTTCTTTCTTTTCGGAATTTGAAAAAAAAAAAAAAAAAAAAAAGTTAAGTTATTGAAATGTGGTGAATTCTGTTCTTCCATGAATCCTCAATAGCACTTAAACCAGCTGAGATATCAACGTACATTTTACTTCAGCTAAAAGCTTACAAAAATAATATTACCTAATTTTTTTCTATTATTTGAAATTTAAAAATTAAGGTGGTGAAAAGCTGTAAAATGTAATTACAATGAATTTCCTATAACTTTTAAACCCGTTGTGGTATCGAATTGATTCTTGTTGCAAAATCAAGCCTACGCATATCCCTAAATAGCAGTTTCAGGCCTTTTTGAAATTCATCCTCTAAGTACAAAAATATTTTAAAAAACGAAAAATAGTTTCTATTAAAGGAGGATATTACAAAATTATAATTGTTTTAATAACGTTTATATTTGTACGAGATACAGTTTGTTTGGTACATATATATTGCGACTATATTTTACAGTACCGTAATGAAAATGTTCTAGCCATCACAGTTTTTGTATAGTGACATGTCAATTCACAAAGTTGCATAACACGGTTTTATACAAGAAATTTAAATCAACTGACTCAAAGAAACAAATTAATTCACTTTGAAGAACAGTGTCATGGGTTACGTCAAGACAAGTATAAAATGCCGGCATTGACAGTTTCCGTATTTTAAAAAGGCAGAATATTGGCAATTTTTTTAAAGAAACAAAAATATGCATTGCAGTTTTATTTATAAATATTTTGACGTATCCTGTGACACTCTTCTTCAGTGTGAAATTAATTCATTTCTCTAAGTCAGATGGTTTTCGTCTCTTCTATTAAACCGTTTCTGCAAATTTGGGCTTGACCTGTCTCTACACAAAATATATGAAATCTAGAAACTTTTCATGATAGTAAAAAATAGTCACAATATATGTATATAAAGTAAAACATACATTGTATAATTATAACAATTATTTAAAAATTTAAAATGGTGCAGGGAGCCTTTACCCCAGCTCCCTCAATCTACTGTATCTCTTAGACATGTTGAGATATCGAGAGGATTTCTGAATAGGAATGAAACTTAAGTAAGTAGTAGGAAATGACTGACTCTGGGACAAGTGGCTGGTGGCTGCAGAGTCGTGGAGCTGCGACCGCCATCTTGGATTATGTCACATTCGCCATCTTTAATTACATCACTGCTGCCACCTTGGATTATGTCATCACTGCCATCTTGGATTGTTACACCACCGCCATCTTAGATTACATCATCACTGCCATATTTGATTACATAACCTCTGCTTTATTGAATTATGTCATCGCCACCATCTCTGATTACATCACCACCGCCATATTGGATGATGTCACTATCAAAATTTTCCAGAATTTTCCAAAATTAAAAACAATTTCCAAAAATTATTTTTGGATCCATCCGCCATCTTGGAATGATTCCCCCCCCCCCCACCACCAATTTTCAACAGTCATTTGTTTCCATAGACTGGAGCCCGCCATATTCAAGATTCAAATATGCCCCGTCAAAAAAATCGACTTGGTCGATAACCACTCGATCGATTAATCGATTATATTTAGTTTTAGGAATTACCACCACGGATGCTACTGTGAGCAGCCATCTTTGTTTCCTATTTACTCACTTGATTCGACTCTGCCAGTATACATATGTGTTTTAGGGCTAATAGTGTATGCTGTACTATATGGACTCTCATCCCTTATTTTGTTTATGCTTACCTCCAGGCATCTAGATTGACAAGTTTTGACAAGTATTATGCACAGAGCTGTATCACCGCTATATATCATAATTATTTCAATTTTAAAAATCTTTTATAGTAATTAATTATATTGTAATAGTGTTCCATGTAAATACTTATTGAGTGTACACGGACTGGTGCATCTGATGCCCTCGAAGAAAAAGTAATGATGTGCATATTAAATAATGTCTCTCAACACACACAATGTTAAGTTTAAATAAAATCATATTTATTAATTAAAGTAAGAAAACACACAGCGAAATAACATTAATTCACAAAGACTCGGGGACATTAGCTCGCAGGTCTACGCGACTCTTCTGCTGATGTCTTCATTCTGGGAAGCTTCTGCACTGGCTGGAATAATCACATCTCTTATAGAAAGCACCTAATGATGCCCTAACCTTTTACCCAGGCTTGGGGCCGGCAACATTGCTGTTCTAAAATAGTGCTGGCAGGTTTACAATGCAGAAACAAACATACCATTATATACATAGCACAAACACAGAAAAAAATAGATATCAAAGCCGAAACATTCAAACCACTACAAAACTGTATACAAAACATTTACAATATGAAGAGCTATATACAATGAACCACAAACACTGGATTTACAAGTCGACATTATATGCATGTGGTGCAGCAGTTATACCATCCTCTATAATACACCTCTTGTCATCCTGCCAAGAAAAAGTCAATTTATTAGTTGTTTGTGTGTGGAGAACATGGTGGTATGACTTAATGCTGTTGACAGTAACTCTCATAATCTTATGATGACTTAAAACCTTCTTTTAGTCCTCAAACTAATCCTACTCTTGACTGTAGATGTCTGTATCCCTTTGGCTCTCTTCATAACTTTTACACCGCGCAGGCCGACAAACTCGCTCATTACCTCCCCACCACACTCATCCTTAAATTTTTCCACAACTTTCTTGTTATTTGTAGAGTAGCATGGATGAATGGATGGGTAAGAGCTGTTGTCGAATTCCGACATCAAGGCAGGGTCCTTACAAGATCTTCGTATAAGTCGTCAGTGAGTATTTCATAAATTAGGCTATCTGTATCTGTAGACACTAGTTGTGTTATCATTTTTAGCCTTCATAATATCGTAGTGGAAAGCATACATCAGAGTCTTGCTGAGTTCGAGCACAGAAAACCCAGCGTAGATTGGCTTGTCGAAAACAATCCGCCCTTTCTGCTTTTTAATCAGAACAAGGTTTTCGGCATAGATTGTGCGACACTTGAAAGCTGGACTGGCAATCAATTTTTTCACTCGTTGTTCCCTACATATAAGTTCCATCACTTGTCTCTTCGTCATGTTCTCTATCAACTTTCCGAAGGTAGTATTGTTAATAAGTTTGAAGAAATCCTTCTCAAAATAATTAGCTGCAGTCAGACGCTTACTAATGTTCAAATCAATATATGGTTTTAACCACGTTTTCTGTTCAAATTGCAGCACTCTGTGGATTTTCGTCACTTGAAGACCATGCGAAATTGCCTGCTTGAGGTTACGGTAATGTATAACATAGTGTGATTTGTCAGATAATGTTGTTAAAAGCTTGGAGTGTTTCGAACTGGGAGGACACTCATTCACTGGTAGGAATGGTAAATCCCTGTGACTTTTTTAGCAGACTTTGTGAATAATATACATTAACTTCCAGTATATAACCTATGCTTGCATTGTCGGACACAGTAGTAACATCAATGTGAGTATCGATCCATTTAAAATTACAGATAGGTAGAGGAAGAGACATTACCCACCCATGAAGGTTATTTGCATCTAGGTATTGCAAGTATATTGGATCCCTTGAAGCATCGTGTGTATCTGGAAGATTATGGTTGTTTGCTACATTGCTACATTGCTTGATACATTGAGCCACACCACCCCTTATTCCTTCTTCTATAAGCAGGTACATTTCATAAGCTGTCAGCAGCTCTAATTTAACTTTGGTTACCTTCAGCATAGCATAAAAGGAGAAGCCAGGCTCACTTACATATCACATACAATCAAGTTTGTATGTTTCAAGACAAAGTCTACGAAGGTTCTCGAAAATATCTACCAGGAGAAGAACATCTGTTTTGAGATATATGTCAGAGTATTGACCCAGTGTTTTGCAACCAAACTTGCTCCACACATCCTGTACATGCATGTAGTCTGCATCAGTAATGTGAGTATTCGTCAATTTGTTGAAGAATGCTTGTTTTTGAGGTAACTGAGGTTCATCCAATTTCGCACATGAATCTACATGATCATATGGAAATATACCTTTTTGCTTTACAAGTAACTTCTCATCAGGTCGGAAAAACTTGGCAGTATTGATCAATTTATCAGCAGAGAGGTTGTCAGCAAGTGTTGCAAGACTAGCAGACATAAAACGATATGTCTCTACAAATTGCAATTTAAAACGATCACTCAGCGACTTAGAGAATGTGATGAGCTTCTCTTCTGTGTGGTATATAATGAAAATTCCCTTGTCATTTTATCCCAAATGTTTTATGATAAAATTCTCATCATAGACGAGGTTGTGGAAGAGCACAGGTAGTCGTTCAGAGCGTCGGCGAAGTTTGTTGCATTCATTGCATGATAGACCAATGTAATTTCCTGTATGGTCATGCACCTTCCAGTTCATCTTGGAAACGGCTCAGAACAGTAGCAGCACTCCTCTGCAATCAGATGGTACATTAACTTGAGATCAGTCAGCATATTCATGTCTTCTACATCCTTGTAAAAAGCTTCAACTTGTTTGCCAATTTTAACCATTTCATCAGTGAACTTATTTTCTGTACCAATCCCCCTGTACAATATCGGATTTGTAGAAATGCTGATGGTTTCAGCTGTTGGTATTATTGCATTGTCAACTTGTGTGTATATATATACAGTAACTGTACGTTTGATGTTGTTTATGTTTGTATGTGTAGGATGTAGCAGGATTAGGCTGACATATATCGATCAGCACCAGCATCGCCTCAAAATCTGCAGTAACAACAATGGGAATCTTATCTGCATTCTGAAAGTTCTTGAAGCAGAGAACAGGTGGACTACCATATTCAGTCTTCTCTGGCATCTCGATTCTAGCAGGAGCATGCAGGTTGCAGTGCTTCTTGTGAGCTGCAAGTGTCTCTGCTCCAGTAAGACCTGTCACTCGTGGTCGGTCATCGTAAGATTCAAAACATATTTTACATATATACAATGTATGCCCATGAGCTGTCATTTGCGAACGAACAAACCTTTCAAAATTCTTGATATAGGCATAATGATCATTTGTCTCATTAGTGACAAGCAGGAGATCAAAGTGAAGTCTTTTCATATTTCACCACATGTGTAGGTACTATCTTCTACACATCATCAACAGAAATAATGCTAAATGTATTCACACTAACTCCAGGATTATTTGCTTCAAAGATCTTTATATGCTGTAGAGGTGTATGGAAGTCAATACCAGCAAAATTTAATTTATCCTCCAAATCATGGTACCGATGATTCACTCGCTCGGGATAATTTTCTTCTACGAACCTTGCCAAAATCGCCCACTTAAAACATTGGTGATCATTGTTCTGCTTGTTAATTACAGCCTTTGTGTTGTTTGCAAGAACTAAAAGTTCCATATAGTTTGAGACACGCAAGGGGTCAAGCTTACTGATTCTAAGCTGGAGACATTTGACTTCCGCCAGAGTCCAGCCACTACCCTTACCCTGAAACTCAGTCTCTTCGCTACACATCTTTTCAATGCATGCTACCACAGCCTCCTCGATATCATGAATATTGTAGACTGGTATGTTTTTGGTCTTGAATGCATGTGCCGACTCCTCTTCTTCATGGGGTTAAGACTTTCCATACAAGCACTCTAGAAACAGATTAAACTTGATAGCAACTTGTATGGAAACTTCTTCAAGTAGCTGCATAACAATGTTTGTTTTCATTGAATCTAAGTATGTGTAAATATCTTGGGTATGGTTGCATGTATTCTCTAACACATATGTCCTCAAGTTAGCTCTGAACGCAGTTTCAGCCAGAATAAAACCAAACTGGTTGACGATTCCAGCACCAGCAACTATTCTTGTACAAGGTGCAGGGTTCAGATGTGATCCTGCTTGATCCAGGCGACGACGTTTGGCAGCTACTGTTGTGATGCAATCAAGCTGTCTTTTCGAGGCGGAGAAGGCCAATTACACTTCGCAGAGTGTTTTGAAAGGGCATCTGCTCCGGTAAAGTCCTTCTCACACTTGCCACAAGTGAAAGTCTTCTTTTCCGAATTAAACTTGCAACTTACCTCATGACGACAAGCATCTCCAACATGGGTGAACACAGCTTGAACTTGCAGTGTGATGATGCTAGCTGAATAATGTTCCCCTGACAGGTACCGAGATGACGATCCATTGTATCCTTGCAAGCAATGCCTACTCCACACTTCTCGCACACCTGAAGCTCTTCCCTGAAAGGGTTGAGTTGGCAGTTGCGCTCATGGCGTAAACCATTGCGACGGATGATAACCACCTTACCGCAGAACCCGCACTGTAGGTATGAAGAAGGAACAAATGTAGCAACTGTGTTCTCCATTGTCAGACGAATAAATAAAGTAGTTAGGAAAATAAAAATATGAATAAAAAATTGGACTAAATATGAGAGAAATGAACAACGAAGACTAAAGAGGAGTATATAGAGAAGACACTCAAAACAACTAAACTTATATAAAATCTTGAAGTACTAGCTAATTAGAATACTGAAGAATAAACTAACAACAAAGAAGTAACTATAAAATCTTGAAATAAACACACGAAAAAGGAAAGCAGCGAACTCGATAAGCAATCGACAAGCGACGACCAAAAACTGAGGAAACCAGTCCTCACAGCACATTTTACGTTCTTGTTGGGTGGAAAGGGCTGGAGGTGGTGGAGGAGGAGGTAGGTGTGGAGGTGGAGGGGGTATATGTGGGGGTGAGGGGTAATACAGCCCACTCCATATGTGGTCATGTTTGAGAATCCAGTGTTGCTATTGGCTGAATAGTAAAATGTCCTGGAAAACCTAAGTCGTCATTACAGGCTCAGGTTTGTTTGTACAGGTATACTGGCCCTATCTGAATTTACTTCCCTGTGGTCCAACCAATGCGATGACTCGTCTCAAGCAGTGACTGTATCCATCGCAGGTCTGCACAGGCCCGCAGCACCTGGGCAGTACTTCTCCACAGATGAGTAAGGTATTGTGTCGTGAGAGCAAGCCTGAACAGGCATTTGAAAAAAAACCCTCCCCCTCCTCAATCTATCTTACAGCACTCCTCTAGTCACCAGGATATTGCAACATTTCTTTCGGCCTTGTCGCGGTAATGGGGGCTAGAGATAAGGGCTCAGGAGGGCTCGCACCAATGAGTCATAGCTTATGACACACTTGCGAGTCAGTCCAGATGCATGTTACGACATCTCATGTTTGAACATGTCTACCTTGTAGCTTTCAAGTCGAAACAGCTTACCTCGCTCAAGCCTTGTAAAACTCTACACAACAATCCTAGAATATCTATAGCTACTTATATTTTTTCATACTTTATCTCATAAGTAATAGTAACTGCTGATTTCAGACACACTACATTTCATTTTTTATATTTTTTTTTGAACAGTAACTATTTAAACCTTTGTCTTGGTTCATACAAGTAGTAGTAACTGGTGATTTCAGACACAGTTTACACATAAATTTCAGAAATCAATATTTTCTGTTAACCACTTATTACAACTCTGTTTATGTTAATGGATGTATTATTTAAAATGAATTACTAAATTTCTAGGACATAAAAGTCTTGAAAATTCTATTTATCATGTTTATTTTTTCAATTATTAATTCATCACAATTAATAAATCATACGTATATTCACATTTACACATACATCATATCAGCATTTCCCATCATATACCAGAGTCCATTTTTAAGCACACAATACCGTATTACCACAAAAATATTTACATAAATCATTATTCATTGTCTTCAAGTACTTTTAAAATGTCTTTGAGTATTTCACGTACATGTTTCTGTACCAAAGAAGCAAGGTAGTCCTCTCCTATAACAGGGCACATAAATGTAGAATCACCAACGACGTCTTGTCCTTCCATGGTTGTCTGGCCCCCAACATCGTAACTTAGAATTTGGTCATCAACTGCAGTGTCGTCACAAGATGGAGAGGTGGCTTCAGTCTCGGAGAGGTCTGGCGACAACAGTCTCTGCATAGTTAATTGTTTTTGCAGCAGTGCATGAGCTACAACGTCTTCATTGGAGGCAGGAAGCTGTGTATTGCTACGCATGTTGAAAACAACACATTTACCTTCAGAATTGCAGCCAATCATCTCTTGACAATGTTCTCAACTCGTAGGATTATGTGCATAGAGCCAATGTTCACACAAGTTGCATTCTTCAGTGTATTCGCGGTAGTTTCCTTCACCGTCTCAGTAGGAATACTCCACACACTGATCTCCCGGCTTTACGTGCTCATGGAGATCGGCAGGAGAGAAGTGCTGCATCTTGTCACGTTGCTGGTCTACAGAGAACTAAGTGTCTTCACAAGAGAGTTATGGAGGAGGAGTCTTAGCATGGTACTGGGAAAAACCCACTATTTTCTACATGGAAAACTGGTACAATTTATCAGAATGTCCCATATTATTGTATATATACGACTGAAATGACACTTGATGTAGCAGAACAAACTTCCAGAATTTCTGCTTCATTTTCACTTGCAGACTCGTCATTACATGCTGCCTCATCCATCTTGACTGGTAATTAAGAATTGCCTTCACTGACATATATTTACATTTTTTTCTTGTAATGCCCCTTCAAAAAATTTGCTGGTGTGAAATTAATTCCTGCAACAGTTATTCTCTATACATAGGACACAGATGAGAAGTACAACCTGCTGTGAGGCATTGGGTACGTGTAGATGTTATAGCACTTATGGTATATTGCAGTCCATCATATTTATCCACAACAACACACTCTGGTGTCTCAACCCCTGATTTCATTTGGTCCAAAGTCAATGGTAGTGGTAAAAATGGTTTATATAAATGAACTGTGCAGTTAACACCTTCACATGCAAAACAAGCTGTAACACTGCTAGTAGTGCGTGGTGAGAATGGGTTGAACATTACACAAAAGTGGTTGCCATCTCTAAACATTTCAAAATAAGTTCCGTTCAGAATTTCTCCACTCCACTCGTCACTTTCAAATTGAATTTCATAAATTACACGCTGTTTGCTGGTGACCACGTAGGCATAGTTATCTGCCCAGGGCTCGAACATGGGGTGAGGTGTGGCTTCCTCCTTGGTAGGGTCAGGCCGTAGTACTAGTTTGTAGTCTTGAACACCACTGTAGTCTTGAACATCATTGGATTCTTCAAAGTCACTAAAGCTTTTATAAATGTTTATGCGAGCTTCATAACTGAAGTATCATAAATGTCATTGCGAACTTTGTCACTAAAGTTTATATGACTGTTGCTGGGATCTTCTATAATTTTTCTGTGTTTCTTGTAAACATCTAGCTTGATGCGCGAAAACATAAAACATTCAATTCCATGGCCCCTGTACATGATGAGGAGAGTACTGTACAGATTAATAAGTAGACTATGATGACAAATACACTTCACACATCAGAGGCGTGCATGGAGACGTCCGCCGAACTTTCCCTTTGTAAAAAAAAATGGCAGCGTGGTTCCAGCCACTGCACCTTTCCTCCCAGCGAATAACATGTTCATCACATCTGAGTTAGTTCATAGGAGATACAACTCACACAGTTTTGGCGAATGATGATCTCACCTTTAGCTCGAATATTAAGCTCCTCAGTTGTGGATAGTAGCTGGCTATCTGGACAGAGATGGAAAACTTGACAGTCTACAAACTTGCAGGGAATAGGCGCCACGCTGAACACTGTAACGACCTCTGAGGGGGAGAGCAACACCATAGGTACACCCACTAAAGCAATCATTCAGAAAATAATTCGCCCACCTTGCCTATGTTACAGGAAAATGTAAACACTCAGTATCAAGTGGGTTGATGCTCCAGGGGATTAAAACCAATGGAAAAACCAATAGAATTCATATAAACAATTTATTATGATTATTTAAAAAAAAGGTAATAATGTACAAAGTATTTTAACCATTTCACCAAGGTATTGGATCAATGTTCGCCGAGAATACAGAAAGCTATCACTTTGAATCATATGAAAATTTACAATGTAAGATTGCTTCCAAACTAGCATTTATAAAAATCCTTATAAATAACATTCTCAGTTTTATGTAATATCTGGTACAATATCGACATTTAACACACTATAAACATTATTCCATTAAGTACCAAAGGCAATAACAATTTGCCCTACGCATGTTAATGTGTAAAAAATACCAATTCATTAAATACCATATTTGTCTGTGTTAACACAGAGGATGAGACCGGAATAAATACAATTAATCATGCGCCCAAGAAAGAAAACCTTGATTTTTACCTAGTTCGCGACGCCACGCAACACTATAGATATTCATTATCCATCACACAAAGTCCCAAAATATAAACAAATAATGATATGCCCTTTTATGTCCTCCAAAATGGCGCAGTAACTATCCTCAAGAAGTCTCCCATGGAAACCATACTTAACTTTAAATATTTTGTCGATGCCTCGCAGAAACGTAGTTTACTTCCATAATAAACCGATGATCGCTATCCCAGGCAATGAACCAAGGACGCGACGATGATGATCTGGCCCCAAAACCAGACGAAGAGACCCCCTTTCAAGGGCTGGACCCGGTATATAAGGAATTCCACCACCATCCCCTCTCTCGGAAATAAAAGAGTTCATGAGGATGAACACAGTGCTTAGTAAATAATCCAGCCATGTATCAATGCGCCTCACCTACGACACACGAAAATTCAAGTTCAAAAAGAGGGAGCCACCAGTCTAATAGGAGTGTCCACAAACACTCACAACGCGTCGCTAGTGTACGGCGCTTGCAAATTGTCTCAAGCCTACTGCTTTTTGAAGTTTGCAATCACAACAGTATTGCTTAGCGAAAACATAACGTAGAAATATTCATACGGGAGCACTCAGATCAAACCAATTACTATTATCACAGTTTATACAAGGAATCAATACTTTTAAGTACGTCTGCACTGAATTTATAAACCAGAATAAAATGTGTAATCTCTCAAAGCGCGCAGATGGCACGTCAAATGCAACATAAGGGAAGAGCCTCAGCGATCGCCACGCAACATTCATATTCTTGTTCCACTGTAAACGTGAACACGTTTCAACACGTCTTCGTCGTTGACCCACAGAAAGTGTTCAAGTCCATTGCAGAATTCGAGACAATCTGGAAGACCAACAGGCATGTAGTGCACCCAACGAAAACCAACTCCCACTTCGATGTAGTCGTGTAACTCTTCTGGTCCAAATCTGGTCACCATTGTTCATCGTGCTGTGAGTAACATAGTATCTTGGCTGAGCGCTTGCGATATACTAAGTGGTCTCCCGTCCTGGCCTGCTATTTGCTATCTACTATTACGTCACGCTAGCACACGTTACTGGGGTTCCCAAACACCACAGCCGTAGCAGTAGCACGTTCAGGCGTGAACAGGTCAGGTCCCATTCACATGACTCGCAGGCGTGTTCAGGCTTGTCGAATTTTGTGTTCAAGTAGCGAAGTTACGGGCACTCGTAAGTAGTTTGCAAGTCTATAATATTAATACTTTCATTACAATGCGTGCTTCGCCATTGTTTCTGCTCCACCCCAGCGATCTGCACTTGTGATATTCTGTCTTCCGGTCTGGAATGCTAGAATTATGTAGCAAGGTTTTTCCGTTGTAAATGATGATTTAACATTCCAATTTATGTTTTGAGACTCAGTAAGGGCCGGATAAGTTTCCAAGCTCCACGAGCCTAAAGCTACATCTATATTCCTTCTTTTCTCGACAAACTTGAGTAGTTATATTCTTTCCTCCATTTTTACTTGAACTTGTGGCAGCAGCCACTATCGATTGTATAGAGAGTCTTGTGGCCTCCGGGTTATCTGCAGTATCCAGTAAAGCATTTGTCTGAGTATTGGCTAAAAGTATGACCAACAATTGTTTCACTATAATATGTTTGTAATCTTCAACGAATCCTAGCAATAAGGAAGGTCGTACACATATTTCAAATCTTCCACATTCGTACACAGTAACTTTATAATTTGTTTCGATTCCCCATCTGGCCATTTTGGCTGCGGGTAGTTGGTTGTGTGTTAGAGACAGGTTGTTCTTCATAGTAGCCGTAATACCTACATCTCGTGTCTGATCAACCTCGACACCATTCAGTTTATAAGCTATTTTATTAATCATGTGAAGTACTCAATTTCTAATTATCTTGGTGGTTACAGGTAAGGCATCTCCAACCTTTGTTATAATGCCTCTGAATCTCAAGTATGAGTTGCATGGTAAAATATAAATGTCCTGGTTTTGCACTGGTATTCGAACCTCGGACGACAGCTGGTATGGGCCGGGCAGGTAAGGCGAATAGGCATGGAATTCAGTCATTGTAATGGAATCCTCGTAACTAATGGGCTCGTACACATTAAGTATTTCACCTTCCATTCTTCTTGTCTTTGAAGCCTAGACTCTTTAGGAACACAATATTTTTACGTGTTAACACACTGGTTGCTCGTGACAAACTAACCTTTGGCTTGGTTGAGAGACTTGTTTTTATAATCTTTTTTGTAAAACTCAGGTCCATATTTCTTCAAGTGCAAGTGCAATGTAATTTCTTAGTTTCTGAAATTAATTAGTTCATTATCCTGGCCAACTATACAAACAATAACTTCCTGACTTCCTGCACATACTTTTCTATGATTGGTGAATAAATGAGATTTTTCGGGACTTCTACCAGTTTGAATCCAGGCGGAACAGTCACTGAAAACTCGTGAAGTGTATGGTTTGGTTTACCATTTAGATACGAGCCTGTTACAAGATTGCAGTTTAGTCTTATAACATTCACTGGCAAATTGTTTACAGGTAGTGTTGACTGGTGTACTTTTCCGCTCTCATACACATTGTGTTCGAATCCCAGCATGGATGCTGGATGTATGCTGCAATGTCTTCGATCTCATATGATCCTGTCGGTACAGTAACCTCTTCAGTGATGTCATTTTTATGTAGCGAAATTTATAGTTTCAACTATTCACATTAGGCATGGAGAAATAAGTTTGGAAATCAATAATGCCACTGACCACGAACATTTCAAGTCCAGAGCTGAAAAATGCACGGAGCACAGCTCTGAGCTCTTGTCTGTCGAGATTTACGTTACAAAGATGACTGATACAAAGTAGTGCTTGTGCCAAATATTTATTAATCACTTATTAAGAACTTATGGCATAAATGGCCACAGTTCCAATGGGTAGGTTATTTCTTATTGAAATAATTATAACTTAGTTCCAGTCCCTTAAAATACTTGCGAACTTCTATGGGCGGCCGAAGGTTTCAAAAACTATTGTAGTAAATAACACTGTTTCCATATTTTCGATAAGACACCCAGTGAGTTCCCCGGTCATTAGCCGAATCTAAATTTAATGTTCCGCATTCATTACGTCGTGGTTTTGATGGTAATTTTCCTCTCATGAACACACCCCTGAAATTAGGTATTTGTCATTTTCTAGCAAACTTTATGTAATCTAGGTTTGTTAGTGGTCGATTGGGGAAGTTGGTTTAGGATTGTTTCTTTCTCTTTCTGGTTCTTTTTTCAGACATCCTCCACCCACAGGTGGTTCTTTCCCGTTTTTTGACCTTAGTGCAATAGCTTCCATTTGCTTGTAGTGGCGTTGAAGTTCTCCCAACTGCTTACCTTGGTTTTTCAATGTATTCACTGCTCTGGCAATACCGCTAACACCACCAATCAGACCTTCTAGTGCGGCCAAGTTGGGCAGGAGTAGAGGCAGGAAGCCTCCCCGTTTCTTGCTTGCTTTCTTCTTCTTACGACTTTTATTTTTCATCTGATTGACTGTATTTTTGCAAACTGCCTGGATTTTATTCGAGTGTTTGTAGGCGTGAATGGGCCGCCATTTATTCGCAAGCCCATTCCCTGCTTGACTTTAGACTTCATGATCTTGGATACATCCCAAGCAGCGACTCTTTCACCAAACGTTGATTCCTTAGATTTAGCAATCATTTTTACTCTATTTGCAAGGACAGTGTCAACAGCGTGTCTATCTTCCAGCTTGTTACTATTAGCATAGGCTATGTCGCGCTTCTTGCACGACTCGTCCAAATTGTTAACTCCGATGTCACCATGCTCGAGCCTCTTCTTTAGCTTCGTTCTGGGTCCAGAGAATCTGTACCCAGGAATATGTGCTTCGAAGGGTATGTTATTTATAAGAGTATTCACTAGTCCTCTTCCGCTCTTGATCTTACTCCTAACAAGACATCACAATCAGTGGCGGTTTTAAAGGAGGGGAGGGGGCGCCACCTCCGCAAAGAACCTGTTGTGTTTTTTTTTTTTTTTCGCGTGGTAAATTTTTAAAATATATACAGAAGAAGCATTACATTTTTACAAAAAAATATTTGGTAATAATATTCATCCACGCAAATAGACTCACAAATGCCTTAACACTCATATAGTACTGTATGTACATTTTATGTGATCAATACTGCAAAATTCAATATTGCTAAACAACTTTTTCCCTTCTCTCAAGCTCCTTTTTAAGTAAGCAAGATTCGTTCTTGCTCGAAAAGGGCTGTGTGCTGTGCAGAAGGGATGATATGTCGTATCCGAGCGGTGTGATACGACTTTCTTTTCCTCCTTGGGGTCTTAGAGTGATAAAAAGCTACTACTTAATACTGCCTTTACTCCTTATTATATATTTACAAACTTGGTTACATTCTTACATACATGGGGCTCATGGCCTGGTACTCACTTCAATGTTCTTTTTATAGCTGATCGTCCTCTGCGAATGGTTCAATCTAGTTATACTAGTCTTTACAATGCACTATGACGCCATACTTAAGTCTGTAGTTGGAGACTGGCCTGTCTGGTCCTCGGCATAGCACCTCCTTCTCCTCAATCACGTCGCACGACCATGATGACACTTCGGATCAAAAAAAGATGCCCTTCTGCCTGGCAACCCCCTTATTTAAAGCACTTCGGTCCTGCCCTCTGCCCCGGTTTGGGGCCGTCCGCACTGGTGTAGTCACAAACAGGGCAAGGGGCCATGACCTCCCGCAAACACTGGGGTCATACGCCGTGACTTTTGGTATGATCGCAGTGTACACTTTTTACACATTAGCTTAACGGTCTTTCCCGTACAGTTGACATAGAGGGACCACTTAACAAACAACTTGTATGCTATCCAGCGGTACTTACGTCCGCTCAACCTCGTGCATTTACATAAGCTCTAAGTCATGGAGGTTCAAACGTCGTGTTGCCCAGTACTTACACTACAATACATATACAATTTTACAGATACACGACACCTCCCCCTAAAAAAAAGAAACAACTTAGATATAATTTGTTTCTGGCTAGCGCCGATCCCTGTTCGGCCGGTTACTGGAGGTGTCCTTGACTTCTTCTAATGCTATCATTTCACTAGATTCTCTAGGTGTACTGGTCTGCCTTGTTAGCCTATTCCTAGTTGGATATACATCTCTAGATGAGCTATAGGTATTCACAATGGTAGGTTTGAAACATATGGATCGATAACCACAACAATCACTGCCCTTCCATTTCTTATACATAATTCTACAAAAACCACACTTCATACAACAATAGAGAAATTGTACGCAAACTAAGACAATACTAATTACATAAGTGGTACTTGTTACATTAGACAGCCGATCACTATGTACTAGCTTCCATTCTTCATTTTGGATCATCTGCTCTACTTGGGCTATTTTGTGACTGGATACTTTTATATCATCCATACCATTTACAACAGGCCTTAGAGGCACTACGTGTGGTACTTGGTCTAGTTTTAGGGTTGTCTCTAAGTCTTCACAACAATCAAAATCTAAGTGTACTCTATGTATAATATCCTTTGAACTGGAATTAGTGATTAAGCTGGTTTGGGATGTAATAAGGACTCTGGTCCCATATCCCTTACAAGTATCAAAGAGTTTCAGTTTTCCAGTATTTTCTATAGTTATGTCAAATGGCTCTTCTTGATTACAAACAATAGTCAATTTTTCTATTACAGGTGCTAGGTAAAGCCATTCGTTATTATCTAATTGTACCCGTAGGGTGGTTGTTAGTTCTACCATCCGCCTTTCGCAGTCCTTGGGTATGGTGCTTACCGCGTGTAATAGTTTCGCTTCACATTCTTCGTGTGAGTATGTGGTGACAAGGGGAAATGTTTGTTTACACACTCTGAACAACGGGGTTACTCGTTTACACTCATCAAAATTATCCTTATCGAGTTTAGCGTAATATTGTTTGGAATGTTCCACCATTAAATAGTCTTTTTCAGGATTGATAAAAATATACTTATTGACTGAAGTCTTTACCTTAATAGGTAGTGGGATGACCCTGTATATATTAAACGTTAGACGGTCTGTTACCGGAAGTCTGATCACGTAACATAAGAGATTCCCTTTACTAAATACTTCTAACTCCATTAGATTT
>PNEQ01010343.1:0-34823 GCA_003012365.1 Medauroidea extradentata | reverse complement strand
ATTACAAATAACAAATTAATGTAATGTAACCGAATTATATTTAAAAACACTTATTCATAGCTTCCAAAAAACATAACCAAGAATCAAAAGGTAATACCTTGTTAAGTAGACAAGGGAATGGTAAAACAACCAAACTTTAAATGACTCCCCTGTAAAGTTGCATTTCTGTTGATACGCCCTTCTGGTTTGATGCCCTCGAGATAATCTGAGCCGAGTATTTAAAATAATTCCTTTTATCCTTATAGCTAATGCTTGAAACTTTCGTCAGTAAATAACATAAAAACCAAAATTTTGAGTTGTCAAAGTTACCCCGCTAGGTCAAAGTAAGGTTTACGGTAGCAAAAAAAAAAAAACAGCGTTCGGCGTCTGAGCGTGTTTAGTCAGGCGCGACCAGACAAGGGATGCCTCTTCGACGTCTGCGGAGTCTGCACATGACTCACTGACTGGCAAAAGCGACACTCGCTCCTCCGGGAATTATTACACCACTGAGCGCTAACCCGGCGCAGTTACCAGACCCGTCCACAGCCCGTTACTGTCTGTTTCGTCTTGACGCGTTAGACTCGCGTTCAGGAGGGCCCGCTTTCAATCCCCGGCTCCGACCATCCTGATTCCGGTTTTCCATGGTTTCCCAGAAATAGCTCCAGGCGAATGCTGGGACAGTTCCGTAACAAAGGCCATGGCCGACTATCTCCTGTTGTATCAAGTTATGTGACACCGTCTCTAATGACCTCGCTGTCGACGAGACGTAACGTCCACAATGTATGTTATATATGATAGGTATGTATGTATGGTATGTATGTTAGGTATGTATTATATGTAGGCTATATGTATATTATGTATGTATGCATGAATGTATGCACGAATAAATTTATGCATGTGTGCGTGTATGTATGTCTGTATGTATGTATGTATGTATGTCTGTATGTATGTATACATGCATGTATGTAAGCATGACGATGTTTTTCAGAACCAAATTAAATGAAAGCTATACATTTTCAAGGGTAAATTTATTTAATTTTTTGCTGCCTTGTAGGTAAGAAACTGTGGTGGCCTAATCACAAGTAATAATAGCTTATGTCAATAACTGAAAGTAAATCGCATTTATTTTAATTATTTTCAAATAAAAAGTACATTTTATTGTTTCTTTGGCTTGAACCAGGCCGGAAAGCTCTGGTACCAATGGAAAAAATCTGGTACAAATACCAGAATTCTGGTACATCTGGCACCAGGGAGCCCGGGGGCAGCACTTGAGCGGCCGGGTATGTAAGCCCGCGGGGCGACCGTTACAAGAGAAAGAATGTTGGGGCTGGGCGTGTACTCGGCAGTTAGAGGGCGGCACCCCCGCGCCGCTTCCAGCACCCCACCAAACCCCTCTCAAACTACAGTACTGTCTGTCCTGAAGACATCCGCCTTCAGCAAGTAGCAGTCGTTATCACCCGAACTGCGCTATTTTTAAGCCTAAACGAGAGCAGATATAAAAAAATTGTCTGGCAGTCGTGTTTAAAATGGTTTTTAACGCAGTTGGCTACGGTTTTAACAAATTACGTAACTGACGAAATTTTTGTTAGTTGGCTTAATAGTCTAAGCCGTATAATTTCATACCTAGAAAAAAATATCTACCAACTTCCAAACAGATTTGTGATATCTGCTCTCGTTTAGGCGTACAAAATATTTATCGCATGGCTTTAAAATGGCCGCCTGCCCCAGGAACTGAGCGGTGAGGATAAAAACGGCAGATAAAATTTTCAGAAAATAACTCAACGTGCTTGGGTAACGTCTCTGGACATAACTATTGCTGAAAGATGTACGCACCAGCTTACGTTCACATCTCTAGTTCTACTCAATGATTATTGCCAGTGTAACTTTGTGCAGAGACATATCATGTCAATCAGGTTACTGCGACATCACAGTATGTTGTTTGAGGACAGAACCTTAAGATGCTGAAAGATAAAAATATAAAATCACTGACCATGAAGTTGAGTTGCAGATGTGAACGCAATGTACTAAAACAATCTGATGAAAAATTACTATCGCGAAAATTTCTAGTCCCAAGTAAACTTACTTGGCGATAGCATCTAAATAACGTTAGACGCATTTATACACATTTCAAATCCCCCAGAAATATTTAAAGCCTACGATAATTTATTGGGACCGAAAGTTGTGGAAACGTGTGCTTTTGCGGTATACCCCACTATGAATATCTTGAGGCATATTCTTCAAAAAGGTATTGACGTGTACAATACACCTTTACCTTTAATGTTACGTCATAAAATAATTACGTCACCGTTGAATGTCTAACAGACGCGAGCTATCAACGAAAATGCAGCAAGCCGGTTAAAAAAAAACTTGCGCCTACAGGCAAGCGTGAGCCTCAAAGCTCGTGCTGTGTCACCCTTAGCGTTTCCGCACTTCTAGGCCTCGACTACACAAAACATGCATCCCAGGCGGCCACCTTAATTGGGCGTGGCACATAAATTAACGCTGAAATCTGCATAGTTTTGAAAGCTGATATAGAAAAACCAGCAAATATTTTGTCAATGTGACATATCTTTAGCTAAATCACTTACGTCGGGAATTAGAGTTTCAAAACTACAGCGTCATTAGAAACGCATCACAAAAGTAACATGTTTGCTCGCAAAGTTGGCAAAAGAAGTAATATTCCAGGGCTGTTTTTATGCACGACAATTACGTGATTTTAAAAGAAATAATAATAATCTGTTACAAAATTCAACGACAAATATTTTGCTACTTAGAGATACGTGTCGATAGCTCGCTTGTTAAACAGACTATTTTGATCAGTTCGTAGTTTATTTCAGTGCATGCGCTCAATGGTTCGACAGTCGATGTTTGCAGTTGGTTGCAGTTATAACGCACACTTGTTGCCACCCTTTCCTATTGCTCGTCTTTCTTCCATCTAGCGTCACTTCTGTCACTTCCGGTCGGCTAAAACTTCGAACAAAACAACTGAATACTGTTTCCTACTTGCATAATTATCTACAATTAAATCGAATTTGTGTGAATCAATATTTCCCAGCAATAATACAGCACTGCAATACAATAACTGCTAATTTACTTTTACGGTATTGGAATAGTTTCTAACGTAAGGTTGGTAACGTGCTTCTCAAAATGTGCTATGCTCTCACTGAACTAGACTATCTACAGTGTAACGAGCTAACGCACAACGATTTCAGAGACAGTTGGATGTCTGGAATCTGTTCATACCTGAGATTGTAGGTATTCTAATCCCTTGGACTTAATATGTATTTCAAGCAGTTTTAATTACATTCCCGAAACAGAATATATCGCACCTCTAGAACAATAGGGACACAAAAAAGTTCCCTGATATTAGCATTTTAAGTTTTAATGGAAAAACAAATTTGGGTGTCAAAAAATTTCACTGTAACCATAATACTACATTTCATGTTCGGATATACATAACTAACAGTTGTCAATACTGCTATATAATAATTGTATTATATTTATCAAAGAAATATTAAAAATACATAACAATGACAAGGAATCAACGAAATAAAAAAACAGCTATCCTGTACGCTAAATAAGTATTGATATTACCACCAGACAAGATCATTGATAGATGCATTACAATAAAATGACCACATTCTGAGTTGTGCCACTATTGATCTGGAAGTGCGATATAGGGTATTCTAGAAAACAGGACGTTAATTGTGAATGGCAGAGATACAAACAGCTGTGGGTCGTTCTCTCACTGGCCAGAGGGAAGGAAAGTTCAGTCGAGAACGCCACTTTTGTTCGGGTAAATGACTGAAGACGCTGCTTGACAGCCGTGGCGAATTCTCTCCTTGGCCCGGCCTTTGTACGCTCCATTCAAGTGTTTCCCTCGTCAGTCAGGCTCTGGAAGGCAGGGTAGCCAACTTAACACCGGCTTCTACAAACACTTATCGGTAACTGTTTAGCGCGACTGTAGGATGTTCACCGTCAAGTGATCACTTTAGAAGACGTTCTTGTAAAGTATAACACTCTAGAAACGTTAATAACATGTTATTGAAAAACATTATTTTTAATTTATCGTCTACAGAAATAAATACAAGTGAAAAGTTATGTGGTTTATGCCACAAATACATATTATGTGATGTTAGTATGTCCAAAGACAATGTAATAAAACTGTAAAATTAATGTTATAACTTCTAATGCTTTTTTTTTTTGTGTAAAAAGGGGGTCTTCTAGTTACGCATCCCTATGTTTCTGTTAGCAAATGGTGAAAATATAGACTACCAACTGTCTGAAAAGAAAAACGGAATAACTAACTTTATCACCGATACCGACTTCCAGCAACATCTGAGTTTACACTGACATATTTATATGCAGAAAAAAGTTGCAGATATTTAGAACTCAAATAAGATCGTATTAGAGTTAATTGATTAACAGATACTGAAATTTAATCACACTACCTAATCGCTGTTTAAGAAAATCAATGACAGGTTGGTACAATTGACAGTTTGGAACAATTCAGAAGTTTTAAGTGACTTTTAGGCGATAAAAAAAAAGAGGCGTTAGACAAAGCTGACGCTCCGTTTTCTGGTTGGATGGCATGCTGGGTACACGTGCACTTCGCTGATAGAGTGTATCTTAATTATGCTTAGATACCAGGCACATAAGTCTAGTGTGGCATGGATACACTTGAATCTGATACTCAGGACTTGCAAGACGTGGGATACATATTCGCGAGTGGCCACATCTACTGCGTTGCAACAAGTATTCTACAAAATTGCACAGAAGTTAACTACTTAGAAAAAACTCCTACATAAATTGTATTATTTAACACTGATGATCACATACTCATCGTGTATCTTGTCATTCGAGTTGCCAACGTTGTCTTTGTCCAATCTTGTCGCCATTTTTAATACACCTTATTTTGTTTTCTTCAGTGTAAATATATTTTCATTTCGGTAGTTCTAGCATAACCCCGTTTTGCACAAATTTGGAATTAAAACATTTTAATATACAAAAACTATTACAACTAAAAAATTTACATTACAGTAAAAAAATAGAAGCAGCGTATTTCTATAAAACAAACCACGTCTCGTATAAAAATAAATAAATACGTCGGTGAATTCCCCACTTACGGATCCATCCGAGCATTCGCATGGAGCGAATTTGGAAAATCATGGAAAAACGAAATCAGGATGACCGGAGCCGGGAATTCCCGTTGTACTATCTCGATCCGTAAATCGACGAATTTCACGTGTTGCTAAAGAGATTGTCGCATATCTAGAAGGCCCCAAGCCAAACGCTAAAAAAGAGCTTCATTAAAAATACGCGCCATCAAGAACTCTTGGTTTTTTTCTAATGTCTTCTTACGAGTAGCATTTTTAATTACATTTTCTTAACAGAACAAAAGTTCCTACGATTTTCTATCTCCAGCATGTGAGATGATAAAATACTGGCATTTTTACAATCGCTTTAAGGGGGAATGTTTGATTATTTTCTTGTATTTTTGTTTTCGAGCCATGACATTTATTCAAGTTGTATTATCAAAATTTTCTCTTGACAAGACATAGGACATATTCTTGATAAACTACTTGGTATAAATAATAAATAAATCTTTCACTGATTGTCATGGAGAATCTTTGCAAGGGAGTTATAGATTAACTTTCAAGAATGATTACAAGTTCAATATAAGATGAACATACAACACTATTATGATCTCCAAAATTCATCACAAATATATTATAAGCCTCAACATTGCCACATTTACCAAAAATATTTTAAAACAGAAGTTATTGTAGAAAATTGATGAATAAAATTTAGCACCTAGCTCTTCCCCTTAAGGGTAGAAATTCTGACAAACAGCACCTAAAGTCAGCAAAGAAACGTGTTGCATGCCTCCAGTGCTACGGCAATAAATGAGACAAGAATGGCACAGATGAGCTGGGGCGCTATTATAAGACCCATGCTGGAAGTAGTCGGTAAGCGTGAGTAATCGGTGGTTCACAGCCTTTGAGCGTGCTTGCACAATTCTAAAATCTTCACAAGCCACAGGCTAGAGTTAGTAGTGTATTGTCTGATTTACGTCTCGAGAACGACAATTTCCTGACACCTCGTACACGAGGCTTCAAATGATGGCCAATAAGAAGCTGTCGATTATCACGTGATGAAGTGCGTCCGATGCACAAAACGAAAAAGAACATGGCGTGGCTGAGATTTTTTTTTTTAATTCTAATTGTTTGGTACATGAAACCTTTTTTCGCAATGTACAAATGATCTAAACATTTGCTGCACAGTAGACACGCCAATTACATTAACAATTACAAAAGTTGTTTAAATGTTGCGTGTTGTTAAAATATATATTTACTAAGCAAATGTCTAATTCGCTAAATAATGTAAATCGGAAACTCCAGACAAAAGACTATACTAGCTCCAGCCTGTAGCTTGGCTTCAAGATTGTAGAATTGTACAAGCACGCTCACAGGCTGTGAACCACCAATTACTCACGCTTACAGACTACTTCCAGCATGATTAGTAGGATAGCGCCCCGAGAGGATACAAGATTTCCGTTGTCTTGACTAGGACAACACGTGTTTCTTTCGGGCGAGAATAGCGACTTGCCTTGCATTATTAGTGCTCGGTAGTCTGTATCCCGCCATTTCGAGTTAATGAATCTGAGAATAGCGCCCCTGGAAGCCATGCATGGTGGGGATGCTTGTTTTGTCCCCCTTAGCTCTGCAAGTCCAAGTAGCAGTTTACTGAACACACGCGACGTTTAAATCGTAATTAGGACGCATACAGCACGCCTACGGAGAGCTCTGGACGCAGTGTGAAAACTCGTTGGGCAAGGAGCCCAAACCTGTTTGTTTCTCCACTCCGCGCGTGCAAAGAGGAATAAATAAATCATTTGGCACAGTCGACTTGGTCCGCGTCGTAGGTTGCGCAGTATTCCAGCGATCACGTAACGAGCTACGCCTATCGTCCCCAAACGCACCTAAAGCAAATATTGTGCAAGGACAATATAGGAAAGCCAGAAAAAAAACAGGAGACACGTTATTTAATTACAGTTCACGCCGATATGAGCGCTGTTCCTTCTACAGTGGCACTTTGCCCTATGTGTAATTTTAGTTTTACATTTTTCTTATTTATGAATTGAAATGTAATCATTATTTTAGAATATAATTATGCTATTTTAGTTATTATTTTGATAAACTAACATTTAAAATATGTATTTATAAACACATTCTATTACTATTAGCCTAAGAGAAATTTAGTCCGTAAATGTATAAACACCATAGAAAATAGAGATGTAAGAATGCAAATTTTGCTAGTGTTTCCAGTTCACGCCGTTGATAAAACGTCTCCCACCCTAACAACACTAATAGGGTGTACTTCCCATATTGTCCTTTACGATATTTGCCTAGAGTCCGATACACACTATCCTTAATTCTCTGCTCAATTACTCACTTAATTCTGTTCATAAATTCCTATTCCTATTTTATACCAGAATTACGCAGAAAACTTCTGGGTTCTGTACACACTAACGTTGTTTACTTTCATGATTCGGTACACAAAGAAGAAACATATATTTGTGATGTTGGTTGCTATATTCCATAAAGTGTAACTGCGAAATTCACGAAAACTGTTACACAATACGATACATACGTGTAACTGCCAATTAAGTGAATCGATCGTATGTTATTCAGGTTTTGAAAACTACAAATTATTCTTGAACTAGTTTCTAAAAAATGTAACAGTTAACATAATTATGTACTACAATGTTTACAATACATTGTTCGAAAATGCGCAGATACAGCATGACTTCATTATACTTCCAACGTGGTATTTAAAATGTTATAATTTTTGTTTATCATTAAAACGTTTAAAAGTTTGCATTGCTCATAATTTTACCACATAAAACACTTTGCTAACGAATTTTTAATTATATTCTATCTCTTCGATACATAATCACAACTCTAGCCACTGTGAAATTCTACAACTTTTCTTGTAATGCCGACTGAAATAATGTTTGACTAATATTTTTCTATCTTGATGGTACAATTTCGTGGCCGAAGTCATAAGTATCTCGGCTTCTGGGTATTTTTATTTTTCACACTCTTGCATGTATAAATACGTGAGTTACTAATTATTAAGATATTATAGTGTCATCGCCATGAATATTGTCTAACAAACAACAACTTAAAAAAAAAAATTATGTGGCCAAGTAGGAGTCGAAACATCCATCACCAACGTACTTACATGTTTCAGAAAATGTACATCAGTAAACCCCTCGCGCAGAGATTTTCTGATAGTAAAATTAGTTTCAAATAAAACGCGAGTATTTTTTAAATTCAGTTACTATAGAGGCCTAGATATTATCACATTCAAAATTTTATAAAATTACCGTTCTCAATTTTTGTAGATTTTGTGGTTTCAAAGCCTTATTTTTGTAAAAACAGTTTTTAAAATTTTACTCGAAAGTAATACATACTACCGCATATTGCTATATAAATAAACGCCCGTTGATAAAATATCTACTCGGGAAAAAAATATCATCGAATTTTGGTGAGTAGATCAGACTTTATTGACGATCGAGTGCTCTAGTCATCCGCTCGACAGCGTAGCTTCCATATTCCTTAATAAAACTCACCTACTTTTCCAACTCACAAAATGCAAAATGAATTACGTATGCAGGGCTTGAGTTTGGATAAAACTGTAGAAAATTCAGTATAGCAGTTCGTGACTCACCGACGGCAAATCTTGTCACCATATGAGCACCTTGTTCTTAGAGGTGTTTCGATTACACAACAATTGAAACGAGAACTCCATTAAATTGAAGCTTACAAGGCCAGCTAAGCCTCAACATTTATATTCACGCGATTCACACACATCTAACATAAACAAACTTGATACGAGTTCCCAGATGTTTGGGGAATTTGTAAGTACTGATTTTGTTCTTCGCTGAACTTAGAAAACTTAAGAGTATTAAACATACAAAAATGGTTGCACATTTTGTAAATTCTCGACATTGATTAGCTTGCGAGAAAATAGGACACCCGTGAATAATTATGTGACTTCATTTAATATAAGGAAGCTGTGAGAATGATTGGAGGGCCACTACAACCACGCCACCTGTTCACTACGACGCAAGCCCCAATTTTTCCGCAACGTTTTTGTTTGTCATGTGGCTCACGTTTGCGGGCTGTTTTGGCAGGAGAGCAGAGCGACGCATGTCACGATATGATCGCATGTACCCAAAAGGAAGAAGACCTTGGCTTCAGCGACACCGTCCTGCCTGCGAGAAGTCGGAGAAACGCCTTGGTGAGAGGAACTGACCAATAGGGTGTGAAGGCCTCCCCTTTGCCCCTACATCAGCAGGCCAACCGCACAACCAGAGATAGCGGGGTGTAGGCCATGGACTGGAATGATTTAAAGAGCAAACGATCTGCGGTCCATTTACGGAAGTCACCGTGGAATGGACCTTGAGGGAGAAAGTAGTGGCCTTCCGTCGCGGCCAAGCACGAGTTGCAGTTCCTTCTACTTTGACCTTTGCCACTCCTGTGTCTACAGCTGAGCTACGTCCGCGTTCAGAGCTGTATCGATATCTCCTAACCGTATCGATACTGATACGATTTCTCGTTGTTTAGCTGTCATACCAAATACAGTTCTCTTACGCGCCATCTGAATTATTTTGTATTATTTAGGATAATAGTAAGTAATAAACGAATAATGTACACATAGTTTAACAACAAAAGTAAAGTTTTAGAAAAATTTTCAAATGTTGATAACCATTCAGTAAGAACGTACTGTGTACGTATCGACAGCTAATGCCCATACTCTGAAAGGATCGACATCGCTAGTGCTGAAATAAAGAGGTTAACACGAAAACCTAACGTTCTTCCATTGTTTTTTTTTCACCTACCATTGTATGCAACACATCTAGACCCGTATACCTATTCCTGTCAAAAGGAATGTCACATTTCACGAAACTTAAATATGCAAACCATGTGCCTTTAAAACCAGAAAGACATAAGATTAAATCAAACGGTAATAATGTTAATGCTAGCCTTATAGTAAGACATTTAGACATGTAACTAATGCCACTCATTTACTGCCTACACTGCAAAAATTATTTGTACCTATATGAAACCTTTCCTTGGAAACTAGTTGGCTATAAACTACTGGAAACTTTTAAAAATGATACCAGTGTATTTGAAAATTTAATGTAGTACTACGAACATGTACACATATATAAACACGGAGATGTAGTGTTAAAAAAAACAACAGTGAATATCTTTTAAAAAAAGTCTTACAAAGCGTGGAAACATTTTTCATAGTCTGTCTCACATCAGAATACCAGTTTTTGACAGCTCTGAAGACTACCACGTGTACAAGTTTCACCAGGAAAACACTTTAAATGTTGATAAATTCCACTGTTTGAGAGCCAGCTGAATGTGCTTGTGCAACAACCATTTGTGGCAGAGGAAAACACCGTTTAATTCGTGAAAACAGCTGTAGAAATAAATGTCCACAGAAATGTCAAAAAGTGGAATTCTTATATATGAGATGGACTATACGGTGTAGTCTATTTGAGTTGGAGTATTGCCAACAGTAATCATACGAACATAATTTGTGCAAATTGGGACAAGAAGATTTGTCAAATACTTATTTCAAAATCGCTGTTAAAATCAAACCTTTATAGTCACGATCATTGTCAATTTCGTTTAAATGTTACAATTTAACTGATCATAAAATTTGTAAAACCCTCGTCGAAGTTGTAGTATACAACTTTCTGCCACAAAATGTTGAGTAATGTTATACTGTTAGTTAATATAAATATAGACAGAAAAAGGCCCTGATTCTCTCTCCACAGAGCGAAAAGGTTTGCTGTAAACGCCTACCACAACTCTCTGGTTCACAAACGTATATAACCAAAGAGACCAGGGTGGGCAGTTGCTCCCTCCTCCCCTTCCCCAGCAACACAAGCCAAGGGCACTAAGCAAATTATGGAAAAGCTCCCAACGAACACAAGAAAACTATTTTGCAGAAAAATATTTTTAACATACGACTGAAGTGAAGAAAAGATGATTTTGCAAAAAGAATCTTCTCAGATTCAATCATAGTCTTAATGGGTAATTACTTAGCTATCTAGTTTTAAATAATAGTTATAAATACTGTACTTAACATTTCGAGCGTAGGTTATGTCAAGAAAGTTGAAATGATTGTTTCAAGATTTTTGTTCGGGAAAAAATTATATATATATACATTATATATATATAACTTAAAGTTGGTTAAGTTCACTTTTATCAAACGTCAATACTCCTCCCTCCCTTCGCCACATAAATATAGGCTAGACCACGAAAAAACTCTTCTTGTAAATAAGGGGCAGTTAAGACAATAACAAGGCTTAGGTTAAACTATAAAAATGCGCTGTTTACATACCGGATGTAACGGAACAAAACTACAAGCTGAAGCAACTAATGCAGCACGCCCCACACAAACATCTGTAACTGCGCAGTGCAAGTTCGTTAGTCATTAAACGTCGCTATACGTCGTTAAACACGACACACAGAGCATGTGTGCTAGTTACGTTATGAAGTTCACGGTCGTAGGTGACAAATCACACGTCTAGCAGGACAACTTCGTCACTGAATGTGGATTATCCTTACTACGTGGTTTCGTAAATTATTTAAACCTGTTACGTATGTTTACTAACAAAGAATAAATGATGGTGAATTCCAGCACTCTGCCTAAATTCTGGGGTTTGATTATAGTTCTAACCACGTCGTGGCAAGGTATTAACAATATGAATTATTGCTAAAAATGTTACTGAAATTTACAGAAACCTGAAAAACAACATAAAAAAATAGGCATATGAAATTGTTTCTCTAAATTTGTGATCAAACGTGTTACCAGTGTGAAGTGTATTTGGTGAACAATTTAATCATGACATTTTTTTTTCTTTAACTCCGATTCCGACGCTAAAGGAACGGAACTGACAAAATATTTGCCAACAAGTGGTGACAACGAATATTTTATAGGCTTAATATCTTAACTGACTTTTCAAATTCCTGCATATGTCAAAAACTATGGTCTCTGAGGTGGGCGAATGGCACTTACATAATTTCTAAATTAAAAAAATCTCAAAGCCAATATGCGCAAATTAAAAAATAATAAAATAAAACTAGTACTCTTATAGAACAGTTTTTTGCCAACATTTAGGGGAAGTATTTTGGTTTAGGCATATATTTCTGTGGCATAATATCAGACACCAAAATTTAAAATTTCTTTATTTCATTCCATGGCGATTAATTACTAAACGAATCAACGGCGTCATTTCAGGTTTTTCTTGAGGGGGGGGGCAAGATTTTTTTTTCGGCAAATGTGACCTTGTTGCATCTTTTTTATTAATTAAGCATGTATAAATTAGAGACTTTAATAATCAAACTTCAGTTCTATGTGCTTAAGTTAGCATTTTTTAAATAAAATAAAAGAAACATATTTTATACATATAAAATTCTAAATCTAGGGGACAGGCATTTAACCTCCCCCCCTCTTAATGACGCCCTTGAAACGAATGCGTCATTCTAACCAAATATTTGTCAATAAAGTTACCAAGACTTGACGTTTTTAGTTTATCTGCATAAACTTCCAAAATCCCGGAGATTTAAATTTTATTTTAATATTAATTTATGCCTGCACGCCCTCTAAACGTAACGACGTACAAATGGATATACACTGCATAAAGAAGAATGTTTCCTGTCTGAGTGTTACACTCGCCATTCCAGTGTGTATACATGTAGCTTGTTACATCTTGTTTACACAAGAAGATTAGTCGTCTAATCCCGTGAACCGCTTGAACAAAGCTTGTAGGCGAGAAAACACTCCAAGTGCTATTTTGAGTTTTAGAAGCACAGGAGTAAGTAGCGAATATGGCAACATTACTTCACGTGTACGGTAAACCTTTCATTACATCTCTCGTGCTGTCTTAAGCAAAGTTATATTTGCTTTGATTTATTTCATTTATACACGGAAATTTCGAACCTGGAGTAGATTGCAGTATATCGTTTACAAGTACGTAATAACAGCTAAAAAATACATATAATCTAAACTTATATGGCTGATTCAGCAAACAGCGAATAATATTATTTCTGACAATATTAATATTTTTACATCATTTTAGGCCTGCAGGAAAGTATTTGAGTGGTTTTTGGGTACAGTATAAGACTAGCCGTGATTATAATGACATAGCATCACATAATAATAGTAGTGGTAACAATAATTTTAGGTCCTGGTTGTCACACTCCAAGTAGCCTATGACTAACACATTAAGATAGAACAAAATATTTGTAGCCGAAATACTCAGGACGTTTGTTATTTGATGCCGTGCGAATCAGAGCGAAAACCAATATAATGACTAATTTGGCGCCACTATTTTACATGTACGCATAAATACGAATTAGGACGACGGGAAGCCGTCAATTGAACATTTACTTTCGCCTCAATGTTGGCACGCCGAACCACAACCGCTTCCTTCCAGCAACCGCGCTGTCTTGCCTTCACGGCAGCTTTGATCTATGCGGTGCGACGACTACAAACACTACTGTGCCGGCTGACGAGCAACCATAACTAGGTATTGGAAAATTTCGCGAATTCAATGACATGTAGGCTAGAATTCATTGTACTACGCATACTCAAGTCCCGTCTATTCGTTCATTGTCTGTTGTTACATCGAGTAGCAGCTGGTGAACAAATAGTCGGGGCTTGAGTATGCACAGGATTGTTTATTCTATCCTATAGGTCATTGAATTCGCGAAATTTTCCGGTCCCTAACCATAATTCAACAGGTTAAGAAGCTCAAGGTCATTAAATTGGCAAGGAAAGATTTCTGCCACTAGTAGCGCTTGTATTGGGGGGGGGGGAGGCGGGGTTTATGCTGGCGTTTATGGAGGACAAAACTTCGTCTTTCGGCAAGGTTCGGTTTTGAACCCGAAGTTTTCTCCGTGAGCGCTAGCATGAAATATCCTCGTACCGATACCAGCGCACCTAGTGGCAGAAATTGTCCCTTGCCAAACACGTCCGTAAGGTATTCGATTATCTTCCTAACATGTATAAGTAGACGTGACCTTAACACAATTCATTCAGCTCACAAGAATTTTTGAGATTAACAATTCTTTCAATGAGGTTTACCTTAGTTTGTGAAATATTGTGGACATACGCCATTGCTGTGCTTTGTCGTCTCTGAAAACCAAGTGTGTAACAGGAAAAACAATAAAGAAAAAAAACAAGTCGATTTGGCTGTAATCAACTCATTAATAAATTCCCCAAGACGATTGTGTAAAATTACTTCGTTTATTTATATTTTCTGTGATATGATACAGTTCCTGTGGGTAACGTCTCTACGACCCGGAAAAATCAAAACGTCCTGTTAATGTATCAGGGCCCTGACTAAACCATTTTCCTCCAATCCGTCTTATTCTGAATTCGTTTTCCATCTTGTCCTGGGATACGAATTCCATTCCGTGTTCTACCGCTCTCAACGGTCGTTAGTTACCTCTTCGTGCAGTCTCGTCACCGGGCTGACAACTTTCTCCGAAGAATCACATAACATTGCACTCTGTCCACACACGGCCCTCATGCAGCTAGTTGTGGGTGGAGCGAGAGGGTACTTAGACACACTCCGGTGTACTACTGCGACATCCTCAGGCGAGACGCTGTACGAGCGAGCGCTGTAGTCTGCAGGTCACTGCGCATGCGCTCCTGGCAACTCGCATTTCACAAACAGAGTAGAAAGTGGCGAGTCAAATGTTAAAACCACTTACCTGGAGATCAGCGTAAGCTAGTCGCGAAAACCGTAGTCTAAGAGATCGAGTTATTACAGTTCTAAAAAGAACCTGTATTACTAGAAGAATAAGAATTTTTAATGAAACCAAACTTCATCTAAACTAAGACACTAGGCGAATAAGAAATTTTCCCTACCTACACGAATTAGTGTTTTCGATACTTTTAAAACTAACGTAAGGTTAATTCACTAATATAAATATTTTCGTAAATAAATGGAACACGTTTTGACCTAAGATAATTACTATATATATATATATATATATATATATATATATATATATATATATATATATATGTGTGTGTGTGTGTGTGTATATATACATATATATAATACATTTGTACATGTGTTTTTTATTGGGTCTAAAGAAAACAGTTACATAAAATAGACAAAAATTCAAGACGGTTTCGGTTAGTTAGTTATTTCAACAAAATTTCTTCAATTAAATAACAAGCCAATATCACAGAATTCTTTCAATAAATATTTATTAATATAGTAAAACTATTTTCAACAAAATTGTTTTTTTTATGTGCGCTCTCTTTTAGGCGTAACGAAATAATTTTCTCGCAAATACAGTAGAAATAAGTAGGGACCTGAAAATTTCGTATTATTATTCTGACTGCAGTCTGCAACTCCAAGTTACTGTGTTCTCATTTGACTTATGCCATTGGCCAACAGTGCGTGTGGCGCGCCTGAGAACGTTTTCATTGAATTACATACCGACCAGTAAAATGTTCACTATCTTGTAATGCTGGCATACAGAAGTACGAAGGCATGGATGGAGGTAATAACGTCTCGGATTGTGTACGGGCGAGTATAGGTCAGTGAATATACTAAGTAGCCAAGTAATAACGCGAAATATGCATATCTCTGCGAATAAGGGATCATGATCGGTGAGAGCATGGATGAGGGATGACCGAGCGAGGTGGAGCAGTGGTAAAACACTCGCCTCACACTCGGGAGGATCCGGGTTCGATCCCCGCCCCCCCAGCCATCCTGATTTCTGTTTTCCAGGGTTTCCGGAAATAACTTCGGGCGAATCCTTAAACAGGCACTGAACGACTCTTACCTCCTTTCCCTCTGTCACCTCGTAAGACCATGTGTTGTTTGAAGGCACATAAAACGTAATAGAAGTAGACATATATGTTAACTTATATTCGTGCAGCTACAGTTCATGTCGCAGCTACTTATATGCCGCAACTGACTTTTTTGCTCATCATCGGGGAGAACAATATTGATATAAAATCTTTTAGGGCGTTTATTAAATACACTGAAAACTGTGAAAATACATAAGTATTTCCAGTATTAAAAAAACTATCGAAAACATTAACCCCTCTTATTTTTCTTGCATTTTCATTTCTGTAGAAATATTCTCTTCTTCGCAACGCAGACAAAGACTACTATCGAAAAGCGAAATTATTAAAAATGACTGAACACTGCTTAATATTAGTTAACGTGTAAATCCCTATCCTTGCTGTCACCACGACTCTCAGGTTGGCAGCGCTGGCCCAGTCTCAGTCGCCATATTGAATTATTTCATTATTCGCTTTCATGAAATTCTGAGAAGAAAAAGTGTGAACTTTGCAATTAATGCGCATATTCTATCTAACTTGCGCTACAGTACAGGCATGGCAGTTGATGTTTAAATGAATATTTAGGCTACAATCAATCCGACAAATCAAGGATATTAAAAAATGTCGCAATGATAGTGGCCTAAATACATGTTTAAAAAGGTCAACTGCCATGTTTGTATGGTATCACAAGCTAAATAGAACGTGCAGTGTAATCGTAAACTCTACATTTTTTTTATCTCAGAATTTCATAAAAGCGAAAATGGCATAATCTAATATGGCGACAGACCGAACCTCAAAATGGTTTAGTAATTTCTTTCAGACGATAATGCTGTAACTAAAGTCGTAAGTCGCTTGTCTATTCTCCTTGTCTGTGTTCTAAGAACACACGCCCAAATACGAACGACCACCTACCTAACAAATGAGTGCCGTCTCTTACTCCTTTTCCGTAATGTCTAGTACGGGCGGTGTTGGCGGCAACTGGAGTGGACGGCGACAGGGTTGGTGGGACGGGGGGCTACTGCCCGTGCAATTACCCTTCATTACTCAGGAACGCGGATGCTCCGGGGGATCCCGCCCCTGGCCGATCTGCGAGAGCATCGTCGTGCCACGTACGTCAAGGACGCCATTTGTTCCCGCTGACACGCCGTCACAACGGAAATAGTTTTTTTTAACATAGGAAAAAATTCTTAAGTTGAACCCTATTCGTCTGTGCGCCTACGCGCTGCCATCTCCAATCTGGTGTTGTGGGCGCGTTATTAATAATGACGGTCTACACAAGGGAATACATATATTACATAAATTACCTGGTTGACCTTCGAACTTGTTTTAATTTTTTCCACCTTACCCAGTTTTTTAATTATCATAATTTGCACGGTACTGATTATAATTTGAGTTTGTCAACCTTGTAAAAAGATTTAAAATATGTGTCACATGCAGTGTGCAAAATAAACTTATCTTAGCTCCAAAGAGTTTCTAGTTGACAGACTTTTGTTTGGCATCTCCAGTGTCAGTCACCCAGTTGTGGACATTATTCCATATGACTATTGTTACAAACACCCACTTATGCTGTGTCAATAAAGATACGAAACAAAATTGCTATTAGACATACACGCACATTCACGTTTAGGGACGACTACGCAAACACACACATCTGAAAAAAAACTGGGCTGTTAGAAGTCATTTTAATACGATTTTAAGAACGTAAAATACACTCAGAATATTCAAGCACTTATATCTAAATTATTGTTGACAGACAGATGAGACCGGTTATTTACTGGGAAAAAAAAACATTCAATAGAATTATTTAGTTAGGATAGTAGGTCTAATATATATTTTGTACGACATCGATGGAATCAACGGATAGGCTTAAAGCATGCGCGCTTAGCTGTCAATGTAAATAAAATGTAGATATATCACAGATATGTAAACTGTCAACGGTACCAATTCGTGTATTTTCTTTTATATAATTTTTCTCACGATTCAATATCTTGTGTCAAGCCAAACTGTTACATACGCATATCTCTACATATACAATAAAATCTGCTATAGAAGCATCTGTGCCTATGCAAAACAACTCTTTTATTTCTGGTATTCCAAAATAGCATCCAGACGGATTCAATACTCTTGGAAATCTACCATCTCATCAAAGTTTCTTTCTCCCACATTTCAAAACGAACACTGCCGTGTACCTAAAGCAAAGTCTAATGCCGTGGATCTAATGCTCAGTCTCCAAATACTGATCAAATGGCACAGTGAAACTTAATTGTTTGAAACGCACCCGGTTATTCGGACGTCCGACTAAGCATAGCCATGAGGGAAGGGAGGAACTTGTTTTTAAAACTGAAATGCATAGTTCAATAATTCACTAAGTTTTTTTTTCGTCTATGTAATTGCTCGAAAAAAACTTCAACAACTACTTCAATTATTATAAAAAATCGTCGATAGCCTTTTACAAGAATCTCACAATTTATTTTCAAAGACATGCCTCAGAACATAAACATTTACGTTTATTATAGATGGTTCGCGATAAAGTGAGTACTTTTGATCACCATTTTGTCTAGAAAATAAATTGCCATGTGACTACAGATGTTACTTAACTTTTGATTACGGTGTAATATGCACTTTGATTGTTTCTTAAGAGTGCGTGGAAGATAAATAAACGGTGGGGACATCAATTGATTCCTACGGTTTCTTCGAAGCCAATATGGATAAAATACTCAATGACAATCCCAGACACGCTGTCAATAGCGACTAAGCGGAGCTGCAGATGTGCACGTAAGGCAATGAAAAAAGCAGATTCAAAATCTTATTTGCGAAAATCAAGACTAGTGGCTAGAGCTGTAACCATAAAATAATTGAATTGTACGTCACATAAAGAGTTAATACGGCCAGTCTTATGTTTTTTTCTCGCGATTTTCTGGTGTCCCTTGCTACGGTAATTCAACTACAGGTTAGGAAGCTCAATGTTATTAGTTTGGAATGGGGACAATTTCTGCCGCTAGTTGAGCTGGTATCGGCGAGAGGTGTAAACTGACCAATCACACAGCTTTTCGTGAATATACAGCTACATGAAATTTATTAAATATTTTTGTGAATCAAATTTAAAAGCAAAAAAAAATAGTTTTCAGTTAAATTTTAAATTAAACAATTTCTCTCTTCCCCAAGCCTAGTTAAAAATAATTTTACTACCGTCTCGCATTTTATTAGACCCCTTAGCTACAACAGAGCGACTAGTAATATAACTTTTCTCTTACCAAAATCGTCCACAAGAAATTCGTTTATCTTCCTAACCTGTACAGTAGAATTAACCTTACCCTAGCCATACGATAAGTAGATAAGGTCGATATAGTTAGTACTCACTCTGGCTGCGCTTCTTCTTCTTCAGCTTGCTGCTGGCCTTCCCCATGGCTGCTCGCAGTGTTGCCACACTCCAGGGGTCAGGAAACTAGCACTTGCTCTCCGCCTGGGTCAGCGGGACGCCACATGTCTCGTCATGACACACCTCACACGACCCTAGCTGTCTACCCGAGCTGTACATGAGAGGGCGTCATCGCGCCTGCAACATCGACAACCTGCCTTACACTCGCCCTTGGAGCACGAACACACTACACGTTGCTGCAGGTGTGGCAGTGGTTATCATGCTCGCCCCTCGCTTCTTCGTCGGGTAGCGTATCGCGTTCATCATCTTTTCAACAACCTTTCCAACTATCACAACGTTTCAAACGAATATTTCTCTCGACATAAAGTTCAGTTGGAAAAATTTGTTAAGTAAAATAATTTGTATTCAGTAGTATTGTTTCCTTACACTTTCTCTCTGTTCTTATGTTTAAAATCGACGTAGATGGGTGGCCCGATTTCCAGCAATGAAATTTGATTCGACTTTGCATTGTTGAACTGTATTATATATATACATACAAAAACAATTGTTGAATGCTTAACAGAGGTTGGATGAACCGGACCATAGTAGAGTTATGTAACTTAGATAACTTGTCCAATACTTGTGTATCTTGTGTACGAAAATATCTCATATGTGCAGTATAACCAACTTAAATATCCTCTTCTATAGGCTAGTCACGGTAAAGAGTAAATTTTGTCAGGCTCTCCCTCCCGGAATCATCCCTTAAGGGAAAGGGTTAGACAATTTTATTGTATTTTCAGTTTTTGAGTCATAACAGTTTTTCTAACTGTATTATCGAAATTTTCTTATCGATAAAGCATAAAATATATTTTTGGTAAAGTGCTCGACATAAATAATACCGTAATCTTCAATTAATTTGTCATACAAAATCATTGCAAGAACTTATAGGTTGAATTTCAAGAATTATATTGCAATGATTCTACATGACAAATTAATGAAAGATTCCATTATTATTTATGTCAAGTAGTTTACCAGGAATATGTCCTATGCTTTGCCGAAGATAAAAATTTGATAATGCAATTAAAATAAATTGTATGGCTCAAAATATGAAAAATACAGTAACCTTTTCTAACCCCCCCCCCCTTAGCAAATATGTTTTATTGTTGTCACAGACGTCCACATATGTGGGCAATTAAATTTATACTGGGTAGAAATATATAGATTTAGACGTTAGAATGTTGAAAAAAGAATTATCGTAACAGTGTCGACCTCTCCTCTAGACAGGGTTTAGAAATACATATCCTTTCTTTCAGTATCACTACTAGTGTTTTCACGACCGGTATACAACCAACACCCATTTCTTCTTATCCAGATTTATGTACTAGTGACTTATTGCTTTGAAGTGATAAGTGATAGAGATCCGGTCCACCCTGGGCCAGTTTCTGCAATTACAGACTTCATTCGTGGCCGGCACTTAACTGCAGCTTATCTCGACGTCGTGAATTCTGCATTGCCTGGCCGCGTGGCATGAGAGATAATGTTTCTAAATAAGAGCGGCTTTGCGCCTGTGTGTCGACGCGCCTCAACTTCTCACTCGCCTGCATTTTCCTGCTCACACATTTGCATTCTGAAAGTGGTTCAGTCAGTCTAGTTTCCTTAACTGGTTTATTAAAGAGCCGAGTATTGAATGTCACTCGGAGGCCGGTAAGTCATTGTAAATTGTGATAACATGTTACACGGTCGAGGTCGCAACATTACCTCGGGACCATGAGGTTACTGTATAGAAATATGGCAAACTGTCAATAATGGCTTGCCTGTTGTTTTTAGATCTATTTGTAAGTTAGGTTGGCAAGAATGTCCCTCTTTTCCCATTAGCTTACTGTCATTAGCTGTGGCGTTAAGATGATGGTGCAGTACATAAATAAATGGCAATAAAACATTGTAAAAGCAAACGTTCCTGTAAATAGATTTAGAAAATCGAAGAAAAAAACTGAAATCCTACATAATATTTATTATATAACATACAGTATGTCATCGAATATTTTGCGAAAATGACTCAAATGTTTGGCGTTATTACACGTAGCGAAATTTAATGTATAAATGTTTGACGTCACGATTTATTTGGCCGGAAATTCATCACTGGTATATGCTTATAAATTTGGTATTAACTGTTCTGTAGGATCACTGGTTTTTCTGTGCTGTACTGAATTGAACGAAACTGTTTAATGCTATAACTGCTGCACCACGCCACTTAAAAAAAAAAAAAAACTTAATTTCATTAGCAACGTTTTGAACGTGCCACACCACTGACATTTTATCAATCTCGGTGAGGCCCACATTGCAATAGAGTATCTATTACTGAATTTTTAATTACCCTAAAAACTATGGACAAATACATATTTTCATTGTCAAATAAACATCGAAAACATTCTCTCATCTTTTTCCCCTTAATTTTTATTCCTATAGCAATATTCTAATGTTCTCAACGCAGGAAATGGTTTTCGTTCGAAAGCGATATCATTACAAAATTACGGATCACCGCCGAATATAATTTAGCACGTAAGTCCATATTCTTGCTTACGCCCTGCTCTCAAGTAGTCACCGCTCTTTCTATGTTGATTAGTGAATCTCACATGCATGCAGAAAAGAACGCGTATACTGCACAACATTATTTATAAACTTACCATACCGATGTATAGGAGTGTTAACAAAGTAGATATGGTAAAATTGTTTCCCATACAGGAATGATAGTGTTCTTATACATCTTTAGGAAACAGTCAAATATATACTGGTGCCATGAGACTTGCATATTAAAAGTGCGTGGTAGATAAATAAACGCTGAAAACATCAATTTATTTCTACCCTTTTTTCAAAGCCAATATGGATAAAATACTCAATTACAATCCTATATAATGGTATTTGCCAACTTTATGAGTAATATATTTATCCAGAATTATTAACTCGTTACGCGTGATCTCTTGCGCCGCAGTTAAATGCACGAGGTTCCGGCGTCAGAGATTGTGTCTCAGAAGTTCGTAACACTGGAAACAATTTTGTTTAAAACGTTGGCTAAATCTATTCTTTAGGATTTATATTGTTTAATTTTCGCAAATTAGTTTCAAGAAACGTACAGTTGTATATTAATGCTTTTAGCGTTGAATTATGTACCACGCCCTCTTACAAAGCCGTTCTAGTTGTTTCAGGCGCATGTATGCAACCCGCATTAACTTCGTTATAAATCAAGGCTAATCTTAGTATCGCTATAGTAATAAGAGTATTACACGTACCTACCAAGATTATCTTTGCGTTTTATCAAAGACATAGTCGTTCTTATTTCTTATTTTCACTGAGTTCTGCAAAATAAAGTATAACAAACGGTTACATTATCAACGTGATACAAAAAATTGTTTTGTAAAATTTGTAGTCAACCTTTCTTTACACTTGACTTCGGCGAGCACAGCTAAAATACGAAAGACTTCGTCTTTGATAAAGCGAAAAGATAATGTTGATATTTGTAATTCTCTTATTGCTATAGCGATCATACTTGAGAGGGAGCGATGTCAAAACATAAATGTTAAAATTTCACTTGTATTTCAACTGTAAATGTAGTAACTTGCTTTTAAGATAGAAATTTAAGTGATTGTTCTCTAAATGTTGATTTTATGAAAAGTTAAAATTAATTGCTTCATTTGAAGTTCTTGTTACAATAACTTGCACCAATATTAGATTTCATTGTGTCTTGTCCACTCTCTAGACGGACGGTCTACATTATGACTACTATATAAAAGACGATCTTAGGTAGAAATAGGAAGAACTGTAATTGCAAAGAGTGTGCAAATCTTAAGAGAAACTTCCGGAGAGTTAATCACTTTGTCTGGTGTGAATGTCATTTAAAAACCTGCTAAGTAGTGTTTTAGTAGTTCGTTTAGTGTTATGTATTTCTCGGGGTATACCCGTGTGTAGTACAAAATTTGAACTTTGATGATAGGTTATTCGTGATAACTCATCTATGATTGAGCAAGACGTGTACATTTCACCAATATTCATTGTGATTAATAGCCCATGCTGTAAGTCCGGGTTGGTGCCCGTCCAATCCCACACCGCTTCCGAAGATATAAACCGCACACCTGTTAACACCCTCCAGGAGAGGCCATACCATCATCTAGGCTTTACGAGGCGTCTACCCCTGGCTTTCATAGCTCTAGGTAGACTGGTGAGTGAACCTACCCTCTTATTGTCCGGCGCTCCTGGTGTCGTGACATTAAATAGTGGCAACTGTGGGATTCGAACCCACGCCCCCACAGGTACTGACCGCGGATTTATAATGGGTTAATGCGGGTTGCATACATGCGCCTGAAACACTGGAACGGCATCATAACAATGCTGAACATTTGTTCTATTTACAAACTAAAGTATGTGCCCAAAAATGTGTATGGGTTTTTAACTTCCGTTACTAATTAGGAAGTTTTTTGTACGGTGTAATCCGGCAATGCACGTAGCACAAACACATTCGACGGCCGCTGTGCTGAGTGATGTACGTAATTAGAATTGAGGACGAGGTCGACGCTGGAACTACGATGCAGGGATGCAAATCGACCAATGGCCGGGGCAGAAGGGAAATCCGCGGAAAGACGCCAACCGACGTTGCGGTCAGGAATTTTCTACACGTGTAAGAATGCGGCTACACTGTTTCGTAACAACGCCAGCCAGAAAGCCAAAACTAAACTGGTCTGATCTAAAGCGTGTAACAATGTCGATCTCAGAACTGCCTTAAACACCACTCCTCTCGCTGTCACATTACATGTTTAGAAGCACAATTATTTAGCGGGTTTATGTTGCACGCACTGACCACTGTCAATTATCCACTGGCTTCTTTACCTACAATAAATCTGCAAATTACTCCAGTCTCTTCTATCGAATAATATTCCAACGCAAATATATATATATATATATATATATATATATATATATATATATATATATATAACGTCATTCTTTCCTTATTTTGACGATTTATCTTCTACAACAGAGGCCACCAGGCGTTGTCCTTGGACAATTTTTCCTTTAAAAAAATTAGGCTAGGCACAGCGTATCTTATCTCGTGATTTTGAAAAAAATGACAAATATGGAGCTCTGAAAACTTCTCTTACATTTATTTTGAGACAGAAAATATTGAATTTTGAATCAACCTGCATTATAAATCAATAATATACAAGGTATGACAACTGCTAAGTTATTATCCTGCGAGATCCTACTTTTAAACAATTACTTCAAAGGTATAGCAAAAACCAAACCTACAATCATTTCTGTTTTCGGACAAATCTAAAGTAAAATATCGATAAAAATCCGTATAATTAACAAGTGCAGATCGTTAGGGCTTCACAGGATTTTAATCGCACGGTAGCTGTAAGATAGCCGAGATCAGTGTTGCCTTAGGTATATACGTGGAACTAATCAGGATGGAAATAACACGAAGTATCTCTCATAATATAATGAAAACTAAAAAACCTCTAGTGATAATTACGTACAAAAATACGCTCAAAGTCGTAAAATGTTGTATTAAAAAAACATTGGCTGAAATTCATCTGAGTATTCATTGGTAATATGAAAATATAAAATTTCTGAATCAAAAATGACCCAGTATTTTAAGTTATTTATGTATATAATTAACTAGTGCAGATCGTTATGGCTTCGCAAGATTTGAATCACATGGTGGCTGTAGCATAGCCGAGACCAGAGTTGCCAAGTGTCTGGTCAATGTATTGTGCAAACCGAAGTGACGTTCCAAATATTGCTCAGCCTTCTAGACAATTATCAGTAATAATCAAACCAGATTTTTATTTGTAATACGTATTTTTGCTTAGTTTTCCTCAAGATATTGATTTAAACTGACAAAAATAAGTGAACTTAGCACCTTGCAGTTATTTCAAATGAACATATATATATATATATATATATATATATATATATATATATATATATATATATATTTTTTTTTTTTTTTTTTTTTTTTTTTTTTTTTTTTTTTTTTTTTTTTTTTTTTTTTTTTTTTTTAATTACTGAACTCACCGTGAGTCATTACACAAGCAACACACGTGGAATAATATCTACAGTATGAGCAGCCAAAGTGTTAAATCTGCGATTCTTCCCAGTGTGAATGAAGTACACAGACACATTAATAATTATTAAAAATGGAAACCACTTGAAGTGATTGTTTAGTGGTGAATGAAGGCAGTGGCGAGCTAACAGGAACCACTGACCGCAACTCGGTTCGGGATGGAAATAACTGCATGAATGAAGCTTGATGGACCCAAATTGGTTTGTTTGTCGTGGCAACTGCCCACAGCTGGGAGCGACGAGTGAGTGAGGGCCTCTCTTCACATGTCACACGCGCTTACGTCATTCGGCTGTGCTTGACGGGAATTTTCGCAAACATTTCCAGCGGAAGGAAAAGTGAACGGTCTCCTTACTGTGTTGGCAATTCGAATCCTTCGCCCCACCCATTCTCTTTCCTTCATACATACACGCACACACATACGGGCGTGAAAGACTCAATAGCGACGGAGCAGTAAGGTCGACCTTGAAGCGCGCATCAAATGCCGCGTCGCCTCAACGAGCCAAGCTCTGAAATAGCGTGCAAGCTTCTCGCCGAACGGTTTTTTTTACAATGGGACATTAAGCGGTGACCATATAATTTTATTGGTGGAAAGTCTGCAATTAAGTTCAATGCAGGCCGCAATCTGAGTGCCACACACATCCGGTTAGTACATTTTGAAGTACGGAAGTCTGAAAAGGCCGTTTTTAGCCATGTTAGAGGGCTAAGAAACTGTGTTTTTAATGAACGTGGCATCGTAACAATTAGGTTCCGACCCTGTCTGACGTTTGTTTTCTTTTTGTACGTTGGCACATCGGGCACACGTGGAATGTTTTCGTAGAAAAAAAACTGTTTACGAACACACTGCAACGCATTTGAAGCGTGGGGTAGGCGGCCGCCTGAAGAGTCCGTGTCACTAATCATGCTGCATTTTTCTTAATTTCTTCCTGACTTCGAGTTCAGCAAGATTTGTTTGAAAATATTTGAATAGACACTTAGCTAGTTACATTACCTTTAATTGACTACGCACATTGTATTCGAAGTATTAATGCTAAACTATGAAATAATTAAGCTAATTCAAAGTTTAAGGTAATAACTATCTCTCACGATGTCATTTAGACTAAATCACTCCTTGTACCTATTTAATCCACTAATATGCACCTAACCGTAAAATGTAACGTTTCTGTTAAGACACATTGCCGATAATTCACTGCATCGTCAATTTATTAAAAGAAAATGGGTAACTTCAACAAAACATGTGACACGGCCTCTTAAGGACGCTGCATCCACGCGTTGCAAATGCGTTGTATTGTGCGGGAAATACATGTTTGCCTAAACAATTGTACACGTGTCCGGGTCGTGCCGAGTGTCAGTCCGTGCTGCCACCTTGCTCGGTAACATCTCGGTTCGATAAATATTTACTTTGCCGTAGTATATTTTCTTTATTATCAGTATTGAGTCGCGGTCGATGTTTCGTTAGTATTTATGCCGGTGTGCTTGTTTCCAGGATTTTTTAATTTTTCACCACATATCAAGGCAGTTTAACAATAACAATCCTGCTAAGACGCGGACGATATGTAGATGTAAGCGGAGACTGGATTACTTTATAACACCCTCACCCAACCACACAAATCAACCTGCTGGCATAAAATGCGGGCAATAATGAACAGTAATCAAAAATATATCGTCACCCGCATCCACATTATTTGCTGAAGGGGCGGGGGGGGGGGGGGGCGGGGTGGATGCTGCCGTCCCCTATCATTAGGACATTATTGGAGCTCATGCCAGCAAACATACCGTAAAACGGGATGAGATTATGCCACGTTGGGGTGAGATTGTGCCTACATAATTCTACAGAAAATAATAGCATATAATTTTTTATTCTTGTGTTCTTTTTCAGACTTGATTTATTCCTCAGAACTAAGCCTATGTACTTGCCTTTTTTTCTTTACTATATGTAAACAAACATATACAATTAGGTTGTCACAATCTCACCCCACTTGGCACAATCTCACCCCGTTTTACGGTAGATTATAGCTTATACACTATTTCGTACAACTTCAGTAAAATTTTACAGCTACTGTACTTGTGGTCCATAAATATTAATAAGTTGTAAAATACATAATGCAAATTACGGTACAAACTGTGAAATGGATATCTTGGGTCGTGCCATCGGAACTGTAAAATTCTCCTGCAGTTATGCAAACCAGAGTAGAGTGAGTTGGTGGTACAAGTACAAACTAGGAAGATATATAAATATATATAATTTTTAAAAAATTTAAGTTTTACCGCACCTGTCCAAAGGAATATTTCCTAGCGTTGTGAGGGAAACATGCTATCCCTTATTTTTAAATACAACGGCGATCCAGGTTCTATTACCGGCGGAGTCGACACAGATCTTCACATGCGGGAATCGTGCCGGACGATGCCGTTGTTCGGCGGGTTCTCTCATGGTTATTTATTTCCCTGCAAATTATTTTCGGCGCTTACTTTAAGGGCAAAATTAAGGTACAGTACACGATAGCAAAAGTTCCGCCCGTGACTCAACGATATTGCCTACTGAAAAATGTAAACTGACTTCTGTATGTGCATGCGTTTCTGCGCACATACGACGCCGCATCACGGCTGTATTCATCTATTGGTAAACATACAGCTCAGGTGATTGCACCACGTAACATTAACACAAAATGTGCATATGTGCACGGAACTTATAGAAAGTACAACATAGAGAATACAACACGACTTATTTACTTTTCAACTGGCTGATTTATAAGAGTCTCTTTCGTCAAAGATGGCAGATATTCGGTACGACTTATATATACTAATTTACGTGAACTTTATGAGAATTAGGGTGTTTGTAGACGTGTGCCTTAAGAGGGCGTGGTACATAACGCAACGCTAAAAGCATTAATATATAACTGTAGGTTTCTTGAAGCCAATTTGCGAAACTTAAACAATAGCAATCCTAGAATAGTATTAGCCAACGTTTTAAACAAAATTGTTTCCAGTGTTACGAACTTCTGAGTCACAATCTCTGACGCCGGAACCTCGTGCATTTAACTGCGGCGCAAGAGATCACCCTAACGAATTAGTAATTTTGGATAAATATTTACTCACAAAGTTGGCAAATACCATTATCTAGGATTGTCATTGAGTATTTTATCCATATTGGCTTCGAAAAAAGCGTAGAAACCAGTTGATGTGTTCAACGTTTATTTATCAACTACGCACTCTGAAGAACTACCTTAGACTTTTTAATACTCAGTTTGATTGTATGACTTTAACCTTATCACTCAAGCTACTAAACTAAACAGTGTTAAGTGGGGAGGGTGGGTGGTCAGCTCAGTGACTAGAGCGCTCGCCTCCAGCATGTTTTCAGCGTTTATTTATCTACTACGCACTCTTAAATAATACCAATATAAATAGAAAAATGGCATATAATTTAATTCTTTTTTTGAAACAATGTTAACATATTTTTAAAAAAAATTCATGCCATATCGGCCGTGTCTGTATTGAAAAGTTTGGAAATGTCTGTAGAGGTTATATAGAATAAAACTATTTCAGTAACGAATGTGATATATATTACCGCCATTTTGATAAAACGCTGTTGTTATTTATTCGTAGGTATTATAATCACCACGGCGCAGTTAATAATTTGCTAGTGCAATAATTGCGGGGGGAAATATGTAAAGGCATGTGGTAATTCCCTCCACTCTTTCATGCATTCTTTCTCCTATGACGTTATGTAAATATTCGCGCCGTGTCGTTTACAAGCAGCAGCTGCTACTGTTGCACAGATGATGCCACGTAGCATCGCAGATCTACTGCTCGGCTGATAACATTGTTTGCAAGGGACAGGCGAGGGGGGATCACATCTGCGGAGGTCGCTGCGTCGTGATTCGCCCGCGTATTACAGATAAAGGCGGTGCTATACAGGATTAGTCAGGACCCTGTGCGCTCATTTCACGGCGTGAAAGCTTTTCAAAGAGTAAGTATGGAAATATGATGTCAATTCACACGTATAGTGAATATTGTAGGAGTAAAGTCACTCTAACATTTATTTAAAACTAAATTTGTGTAAAAATATTCGACCTTTCAATGTTTAGACACATATTCTGATAGTCACTGCTTAGTATCAGGTTCTATTTATTTTATTTTGGCAGTCTCGGCGTGCGATATGCCCATTAAATTTTTTGGGTAGTCCTGTTCCACTGTACTCCGGTTTACCCCCTCCCCAAAGTATTTTTTTTTTTTGGCAGTAACCTGCACGGGCACACGCACAACTCACACAGTTTATTCTCATAAAAATTGTTGCTACGCTGTCTTGCCTCCCCCCCCCCTGCCACACCTTCTTGTAAAAATTAGAAAATAAATCGTTGTTCGGCAGAAACATTCCCAAGCGCACACATAACTCACCAAAAAAAAAATTCCCACTAAATTGTTTTGGGTACCTCGTTCTGTGCCCTACTCCCTGGTTTGCCCCATCCACATATTTTTTTATTTTCTAACCCTTGTCGGTGCACGCAAAACAACTCACCAACGTTTCATACCAATCGGATGAGTTGTATACGAAAGCATAGAAAACGAACGAACATTAATTTTTTTTCAATTTAAAGAAGTATAATTTTTCAGTTTATATTCAGGAAAGCATTTCTCATTCCATACTTTTTTTTGACAATTCGATTACGTACTTTCTACTTACTGCTTCTTAGAAGCACACAAGAAATAAACGCAAAACGTCTTCACTCAGCCTGTTAACGTACGAACTGGGTAAGCCGACAGGTCTCGTGAGTACAGTTTGTGTCAGTAAATACTTGTTTCCTGCGCTCCGTGAGTCACATAATAACAACGCGGAATGACTTCCGTTTAGTCATGAGCACTAAACTATCCCTGTGATCATCTTCTGAAGTTACTCAGACACGGAACGAGTGGAACCGTGGTAAAACACAGCACTCGCATACTAGAGGTCACGGGTTCAATTCTCCGTCCAGCTATCTTGTTTTCTGTTTTACTTGGCTTTCCGAAATAACGTCAAGCGAAAGCTGCGATGATCCCTAATTACTATACCATGGCCGATTCATCCCCAGCTTCCTATATTCAGGCTATGATTGTTGACGAGACATCGAGTTCCACTACTTACGTTCTACTCCTGGAAAAGTTAATTGCTCTCAGTGGACGCCAGCTTTTTTTCCTTTCAGGCATGGTAACGGGGAAGGCGATAAGTCGAATATAACACGTCCGTCAAACACCTCATCGCCTCTAGCGTGCAGTACTTAAACTAGCGTGCTGTGTTCTTGTAGAATGTGTTTTCCAATGGGACTTCAAGCGATGGCCTTGTTAATATATTTGTGGAAAGTATGTGGTAAAGTTCAATGCAGGTTTCTGTGGTTTTGTTTCACAATTACGGTTGATATTTTCTCAGCTACAGCAACGTGAAAAAGTAATTTTTATCACCTTTGAGGAGCTTGAAAATCAGGTTTATAATTAGCGAACAGCATTTTTAAAGCCATAGGGACACAGATTGAAGTGGTACAGAAAGTAATTTTTCTTGTATAACTATTAAAAATGTTTCCAATGCGTTTATAAAAAAAATTACTTTTCGTACCACGCTACAGCAGTCCACTAACTCTTAAAAGCAATTGCAGTATACGTACACCCATGCGTGTGCGTGCGTGTGTGTTTGCGGTGATTTGTAACGATATGACCTATCAGTTGGGGCTGATTACACTATTCTGAATGTGTCAAGATATATTACAAACGTTGTTATACACGTAACATTAAGTTGGCTGTCTATACGTGTGTGTGTGTGTGTGTGTGTGTGTGTGTGTGTGTGAGGTTCAAAATCGGAGCTGTAAGGGTACCGCTGACCGCCGTGCACTACAATATCACCTCCACGTTGCGCAAGCCACTCAACTGGCGTGTGATGCTTTACTATTATTATTTTTATTACGAGACTTTTACCGGTGACCATATTTTATTTGTGGGAATTATAGTTTAAAAAATAAATGCATGTTTATATTTTTATTGTATTTTCCTAGACAGGGCACTCTGAAGTAATTTTTAGCCGTATTGAAGGGCCAGAAATTCACGCTCCCAGTAAGTGTTCTGAATTTTTAAACTTATGTTGCGACATAGAAGTGTGTTAAATTTTATTGGACTGTGGACATACGCCATTGCTCATGTTTAGCTGATCAAACATGTGTTGAATGACAAAGTACGAAAACGTACAAGAAAATAACAAATATAAAACGCACCCAAAAATAAAAAAAAAGCAATCCCACATGAATTCTGTCTTTTTTTTTTTTAATAATAAAAAAAGACAGAATTCCTCTGGAATTGCTTTTTTTATATTTTTAAAAAAATATTTTCGGGTGTGTTTTATATTTGTTTTTTGTTTTTTTTCTTGTTCGTTTTCGTACTTTGTCTTTCAACACAGGTTTGATCAGCTAAACATGAGCAATGGCGTATGTCCGCAATCCAATAAAATTTAATTGTAAACTCCCATTGCAAGAAACATTTTAAAATCTCATAGAAGTGTGTGCTTTTTCGTTATGCCTACAAAAGTAATGCATGTTAAGCTGACCGACTGGGAGGACGTATTTGGCGTGTTCGAAGTCTGGAAGTGCGGAAGCGATAAGGACGATACAATACACACATTACACCCCACACTAGCCTCTAGGCGCAAGTCATTAAACTGGCGTGCTGACTTTTCACGGATAACTCGATTCTATGAGACATTCAGTGGTGACACTGTAATTTTAGTACGTAATATTAAATCTGAAGTGGTGTCGTACACGCCTATACATTTTAACACCCGACACAAAAGAAGGGTGTTATAAGTTTGACGTGTAGGCTATCTGCGTGTATCTGTGACATCGTAGTTCCTAAACGAATGGACCGATTTTCATGCGGTTTTTTTTTTGTTTGAAAGCTGACGTGATCGAGATGGTTTTTAGCTATGATTCAATTAAATCTGTTGAGCTGTTTAAAGATAGTCAGCTGTTTTCTAGTTTTTTTTATAGTGGACGTGAGCAATTCTGCTGGTCTGATCGATTTGAAATTTTGTATCCTGTCAATATTTCAAATATTTGCGAGTTATTTAAGATTATGCACCAATAGTTTCATACCGACGAAGAACCCTCAAAGCACATAATGTTCAGCATTTTCGACTGCGAGAAAACAATCTGGAGGACCTGAAACAGGCGTACACTCACACGAAGAGTGATATTTGAATGCTATTACTAAGCAGACATCACTCATGTGTGTTGAGCTGTTGCCGAATATACGTCTATCGGCCGAAGCTCTTCACAACACTCGAAGGTTCAGTCAGACGGCCACCTTTAGGATGATCACGTGGCAAAAATGCATAATTTTATATTTGTATGGCATGGTGTTCGTTTTATATAGACCCACCTACGTTACTTGTGATTACATTTTCCACTTGTAAACATTTTTTAGCTCTCATAGTCTTCCGTTAGCGGCGTTTCAAAGTCAGAATTTGCGAGTTACGGGAACATAGGAAAAACAAAAACCAAGTGATATATTTAAATAAAATAATTTACAATGGAATGAAATATATTGGGACATATATTTAAAAAAAATAAAAAATAAATAAAAAACTCACTGGAATTCCTTTGTACTTTAAAAAAGAACGTGAAATGGACGACAATTTACGTTAATTGTGGCAATTTTTAAAAAATACAATTTTTTTATATTTTATTTTTTAGTGTAAATTATTTCACTCGAGTAAGTCACTTGGTCATTGCTAGTCCTTTGATCTCGTAGCTTGTAAATCCTGAGTTTGAAAATGCCGTTACGAGAAAATTATGAGAGCTTAAAAAAAAAAAAAAAAATGGAAAATGTAGTAACAAGTAACGTCTTAAAACGAACATTATGTCGTACGAATATAAAATTATGAATTTTTGCAACGTACCCCCTTAAAGGTTTCGTTAAAAATCCTTTCAACTCGCAGCATCACTATTCGAACGCAGGTAGAGAGAGCCCCAAACACTTGACATGTCTTCCCTATTGTAGGAGAAAACATCCTCCCCTCGGCCCCAATGAAGTTAGCATTTTTAACGCCAATTTTTGTAAGCGCAGGTTCGTACCTCTATTGGGATCCCCGGTGGCCAAGAGTTCACATCACTCGCCTCAGACGAAGACGATCCGGGTTCGATTCCCGACAGAGTCGGTCCCCGGATTTTAGCATGTGTGAATCGTGACGGACGATGCCGTTGGTCGGCGAGTTTCCTCGGGATCTCCCGTTTCCCACGCCCCTTCATTGTCACCTCATGTCACCCCTCACCAACTTTAAAGCCCTAGATGCTGAGTGCAGACCAAACACTCTACACTTCACTACGTATCTCTGCTCACCAGAAAACCAGCCAACGGTATAGGTAGAAGGTTTATTTGATCAAAGTCGACAGAGGCATGCCAATACAGAAGCGTGTAAGAGTGTTTAGTAATTTTTGTGGATAATGGTACGAGGGAGGGCGCTAAGGAGCCGGTGAGAGAAGCTATTATACCTCAGGTCACGTCCTTTGCTGGCGCGACATTCCCTTGTGCCGTAACGACGGCGGCGCCTCTCACTCGCGAGCGGAAGCCGAGGCGGCCATTATGTCTAAATTACTGCGCTATTTAAAAACACCTACCGTTGTGTGCGTGGCGCCACGTGGCGCCACGTGGCGTTTTCTTCAACTCGCGTGGCGCGGCACTTCACGTGTGGTGATCATACTCTTCGCTAGTCCCTCTGCCCGCTTCTTGCCCACCAGTGAGTGCTCTCTAGCGGCATCATTGTTCCACGGTTCATTTGAGTGGTCACACATTTTTCGCGAAAAGAATTCTGCAACAGTTTGTTTCAATGCCTTGTGTGCATATATGCAGCCATGCTTCATGGTTACTGGCAGAATATATTATTGCACAGACGTGGCTCATTTGACTGTGCCAACAGGAACAAGGTTACTGCTACACCACACGTCTGTGATTTGCAGGTAGAACCTCGAAACGCTTAGAGTAAAAAAAAAAAAAACAGCCAATCACTGACCATGCAGTGTGCATAGCTTCGGCCGTTACAAGATAATACAGAAACTACTCAACGTGCATGAGTGATATCTTCTTAGGACTAGCATTCAAAGAACGTTACACGTTTGTATACTCATTTCAGGTTCGACATTAATCATTAACGTATATTTTCTAGCGCCCAAAATGGTAAAAGTTTGTGTTTTTGCGGTCCTTTTTAGGTATGAAAATCTTGGTGCAAAATGTTCTTAAAATATAGACATGTACCATACATAGGGACCCCTGTTTTTCGCGAAAAGAATTTTGCCTCACTTTGTTTCGGTGCCTTACGTGCACACCTGCAGTTCTGCTTCGTGATCAGTGATTGGATATTTTAGCTCTCACGAGCCTTGGGCTTCTTCCGGCAAATAACGGACATGTGGCGTTGAATGAATGTTATTGTAATTGGCTCAGTCAAATGAGTTACGGCTC